>BMAO01029044.1:0-134943 GCA_019973975.1 Trichonephila clavata
CAAGCCTTAAATAACGCTTCGAGGTAGGCCCACAGGCATGCGTGAATGTGTCTGCGCTGAAATTCTAATCATTGCATATCTCGCCTCCGCTAATGCATGTTGTAAATTTCATATTATTTGCGTGCTTCCTTCAGGGTGTTGCACTTACGGTGGCCAGCAGTGTATAACAACAAAATTTTACGTACTATATACATAAGATTATAATGAATCGAAAAAAATCAAGGTCTTTGGAGGAGAATAGGACCCGGGGACCCCCCCCCCCCTTGTATGCACCACTGCTAACAATCTAGATTTAACGGAACAGGATTATTTAGTTATAGATCGGAATAACAGTGTTGAGATGAAGACGAAAAAAATTATTCGATAATGCGTTGGAGATGTAATGGGAAACGAATATGACAAAGTTTTCATTTATCCAAGAATGGAAGTTCATAAAGCACATGTCATTTCTTTAAATTAAAAGTATTTAGATATATATACAAATGTACTTTTTTTATGCTTGTGACGGATCTATACGGTCTTTTGACTAACCTCCTCTATTTTCTGTAAGATAATTTATTTATTTCAACCAATCTTCACCGAGAACCAGGCGTGATTTATGCAAATAAGATATATTATGTAAGTTCGGGTTTCGCGAGTTATTGTGTGAAGAAAAGTGAAGTGATAGGAAGAGTGAAGTTAAGTGAATTAAAGATCGAGACGTCAGCACGAAGTTTGTTGACAATCGTAGATAGCCTGTTACGTGTGAGCTACGCGAGGAGAAGCTGATTTAATATAGAAAAATCCTTGTTACAAAGCGTGGATTCTTCACCCATTCTTCCAGTCATTAAAAAGGCAGAAATCATTACGAAGGAACAGCCGATGTAAAATATAAGGTCAATGATTTTATTTAAGATATTGCGAATATTCGTACGTGGCGTAGCTGTACTTGTGCGCGTTTAAGCTTTCCTAGATTCGATTGATATTCTGATTATTCCGCTAGTAGTGTTCCCTGTTTCGTACTCCACTCTTATTTGTTTTTCTTAATTGAATTGTGTGTGTCTAAACTATGTGTTGATGAGAATCAATAAATCTATTTGATTTGCAATTATGTCTTTTGATCATTTAAGTCCGCCTACACATCCAGTGGTATTTTCAGATATACAGGATGACAGTAGTGTAAGGGGTGGCTTTCAGTCACGACATATACTCATATTTTTTCTTTATTGTTGAAGCCATCATTTTTGCATGCCAAATACAACACACACGAATAAATTTTAGTTTTTTATTTTGTTTGGTTTTATATACAGACATCCTTGTGTGTGTGTGAATTATTCTGATAATTTTTTTAAAGAAAACTAAAACTCATATTTTTCAAACCTTAAATAACAAAAAATGATACACCCAAAAAAGCATAAAATCGCTTGCATAGATTACTCAGCAATCTTATGCTATGCTTCAATATTAATAACGAGCGATTATTAATGAATAATTCCCATTTCAAAAATAAATCTTTTTTTGGAATAAAAACAAAACTTCATTTGAATGGAATTACATTAATATAATCTTTAGGCCAATCCGAAAGAAAAACAAATTCTGAAGAACAAAAATAACCTTCGATTTCAGATCATTAAAACCTAAATAATGAAGCAAAAAAAAAAAAGTCACAAGTTTTGTTTTAATTTCATTACTTTTAACTATTCTCAATGCCATTCTTTTTACCTCTCATCTATTAACTTCGCTACAAGCTATACTCAGAAGACTAAAAACGAAACGAAATGTACCGACATCAAGCCATAGCACGGAACCAGCCGTTGTTATTAAAACATTACCAGAATTCGACGAGTAAAATTAAACGCTAAAATAAGTGACACCGTCGTCCATCTATCTTCCACAATAACGGAATCTGTCTAACGTTATTCCCAAGAGTCTCATTTTAAACGCATTTTCATAAGCCCTTTTCCCTGCTTGGCTCGTGTAACTTAGCTATCGTCGGCCAAACTAATAAATTCTTTACTTATTATAATGAAAATTGGGAGATGCGCTTTTTTAATAATCGATTACGGCTGATATGGGGCCTTGATGGAATGGAGGTAGTTTTTTTTATAGGGATATTTTTAGAGAGAAGTTTTATACTCGCTGTGGGGATGGAAAAAAAAAGAATATTCCGATTCAAATTGATATCTTGATGCACCATTTGAGAAAATTGCTACAGGTGATGCAGTAGGATTATACTGAAGTTATTTATCTGTGATACTGTATGTATGGGGCATTGGAAATGTGCCATTTTCTTGATGCGTTTCTTGGAGGTTTTTAAAATACCTGTGTGATGCTGTGTATACAAAAAACAAAATTCTAAAAAGTAGAAATGTTTTCTCTTGTTTCCTTACGAAAATATGTGCTTTATCAAGCTAATAAAAATATACATAATTGACATAAAAAAAAGATATACCATAAATACGTATATATAACGCACACATTTATACACAAGAAAAAGATCGAAATTTTTACGAGTGCGCGTTATACGCCGGGTATAAAAGCGATAGCTTTAAAAGTAACAAAATACATGAGCATATAAAAATACTTCTGCCCATATCGAAATACTGTTTATTTAAGAGAAATGACACATGCCTTATGAACTAAAAGAGTTATAGTTCAAGAAGCATACTATTTTTAGCGCGTTTTCATGTAGTGGAACAAAGCGCTATTAGACGCAATTTCGTCTTCGTCTTCGTTCCATATTTTGTCGTACCTTTTTCTCATCAATAGCAACGATTTTTTTTTTTTAACATTTATAAACCCGTGCACACCGAACGTATAAAGGGGTAAAAAACAGACAAAAAAGGATAAAACAAACATCCATGCCTTCTCCGGATTCGACCCTCCCTGCGCCCGCGTCAGCTTCTCTGACACTATACCGATGGCGGCTATAAGCAACGATTGACCTCGAGTTTTCGGCATTTGGTCGCATTTGTGCCCTAGATGAGCCGAATCATATTTAAATTTTCCCATAGTTTTCCCGAATTTTCCTACAAATGTTCCTGAATTTCGCTAGTTTATAACAAATTTTTTTCAAATTTTACCTAATAAATTTATTGTTTGTAAAAGTTTTTTAGAAAAAATCTACCTGCATTTTGGAGAAAATCTTCAAAAAGGTACAGTACTCCTTTCTGTTAGAAAAAAGTTCAGTAGTTGCATTATATTGTAAAATACAACATGTGAAAAACGCGCTAAAATTACTTGGCCATGCCAATGATTGATATCTTGTTTCAAAAGTTTGGGACAATATCTCAATTAAATGGCTTCAAAACTTAAGAGCAGTGCATACTAACATTTCAGATTCCTTCTTAAAAATGGGAAAGCGCGTTATGCGGTGAATATACCTAAAAATTTAAAAAATGCAGTTTGAAGGTATAGGTGCGCATTATACGCCAGATTTTAAGGTAACTGATACATTTTATATGAGTTATAATGATAATTTTATTTGAATAAATCTGAGGTAAAATACATATAAAAAAATTTGATTTTCATGTCAACTGACATTCATAAATTTAATGTTCATCCCGTTGAAACATCGCTGATAACCCAGATAAATTTTTAAAAAATTACTGTTTTTCTTAAAAAGAGAATTAAGGAATATAAATATTAGAAAATTTTAGAGACTCTAAAGTTATGCTCTGATATTCGTTCGTTAGATGAGATTAGAATAAAAAGAAATAATACTAGCAGTAACATTGCATCTCGAAAATGTAGTCTTTAAAAATAAACTTCTAAGAGCGAATGTTTTCTCAGTAAAATAAAATAATAATATTAAACTCTAAAATTAACAAATTCCAAAACTAATTGATTTCTATTTTAGTGCTCAAACATAAAAATATCTGACAAACAGTAAATTTTTTGCTGAATATAAAAATACTTTTATTGTACTAATTTTGCTAGAGCAAAATGCTATAATAATGCATTTTTAAGTTATTTTACATTTTGAGCATTTAATATTAAAGCCTGAAAATAATGAATGTGATTTTCCAAAATAGTTTTCTCATTGAAAATTAATAAAAAATCTTAAGAGATTCACCGATACTAAATGTACATACATCAACACTGTAAAGTATGTTAAATTACATCATATATAAACTGTGTTAATGCAAATGAATTCACAAAAGTTAAGAAAAAGCAAATACACAAATTATTTAGACCCCACACCACCTAAAAAAGGAAAACTATTTTTGACTATTGGTTAATTTTTTATTTGAATTTAATTTATCTTAAATAATACAAAGTAGCAAATTTATCACTAAACTGTACTTTAGTTTCCAAGTAAAACTAGAAACTTATTTCTGAAACTAAAATACAATGATTGACAATATCATAATATTCATTTTGCCGCCCAACCGGTGTAGTGGATAGTAACACTGAATTCTGTGCCGTTGGGCTTGGGTTCGAAAACCGGAGAAGGTATGGATGTTTCTAAATGTATAGTGCGTTTTCGACAGAGGGGAACTCTAAATAGCCTTTGAGCAGCAATTCCTTTTATGAGGTTGGTGGAAGAGGAAGAGAGGTGAGAGACTGATCACCCCAGAGTATTCTCTCTCAGAATTGAGGCGAAACCGAACCAAATCGTATAGTCACCTGGTGTTTAAAGCCAGGCTAACGAGAAGCATACATCTAGCTCTTTGACACAATCAATTTCGTGGGCCTCAATCTGACACCGTCGACAGGAGGCAACAGCAACACACAACGTAATATACATTTTTGAAAAACTCGTTGTAGAGAAAAAAAAATGGCGTACAGTTTAAATAAAGTATAGATCCAGTATATATTTGCTCCGATATAAATTTCTTTTAATAAACGAATAATAATGATAATACACATAATTTAGTTTTTTAAAAAAGGAATCAATTTGTTTCAAAATACTTAGCTTAAAAAATCCACTAAATATATATAGAAAGAACAATGAATTTAAGAAAATAGGCTTAGAAAAAAATCCAATATTTTTTACTTGGAAAACAATCAAATGAAGATGGATTACATTTTTTTTCTTGATATATTCATATTAACTTAAAATTTAATTTTTTTTAAAAGAAAAATAGTTTTGAGTAGGAAGTTACAGATAGTGAAAAATATAACATTGCGCTAGATACTTACAGTTATTATTTAAAGCAATGTTTAATTTAGGGAAAAAAGTAGTAGAATTTAAAAAAGATATTTCCTTGAAACCATCTTAAGATATCTGATAATCATTGAATGTTAAAACAAATAATTAACAGGATTCTAATAAGTGAAAAAAGAATACAACAGAATATTTTTAAGGTATCACACTACCCTAATATTGTGAATTTTGCGAAAGATGGACAAATATTTTGATGATTGTTTTTAAACACAATCTTTTTAGCTTTGTAAAAATACCAAGTTTATTATGTTCCGTTCACTAGAGCAAAAACTACAAGTGTTTTAGTAAAAGCAGATGTCATTACTTAAAGTGATATGTCATACTTTAAAACGCGTTTTACTCGAAATGTGTGTGTTTTTTTTAAATGCGCAAATGAGGACAGCGAGTACTAAAAAAGTATCGAAAATAATTAACAGAAACTTTTGCTTATGTGTAATAGTAGAAGTAATTTAACCTTCAGATTTATCAATCACTGTTTTATTGCAAAATTTACAGTCCCTTGTGTTGTTATAATCACTGTTCTTTTAAGCAATTTCATACAATAACTAAAATAAAATACTCTAGTTTTTGTAAAAATTAAAATATCTCTTAACCTGAAGGTCATTTCAAAAATGAATAACATAGCAACACATCAGAATTGAAAATTTGTACATAAACTTTTGGTACTAAATGATTGGTTTATGTTATTTTTTGCAAATTTTCCCCATTTTGTCCCCACATTTTAGTAAAAATAATTTCTTTTTATCTCCTTAGCATATTTTTCTTAAAATGTACTAAACAAATCTAAAAGCAACAAAAAAGTCCGAATATCTCCATTTTTTTAAAAAAAGGTTGTCGCAAGTGTAGTCGGATACCCTAAGTTAAATTCATGGGGATCCTAATAAAAGAGTAAATGATATTTAACACCTTTCTAAATTCTTTTTTATAAAAGCATTCTGTTAATAACGGTAAGAAAATATCTTATATCTTTAGACTTTATACATTGTGCTTTTTATATTCAGCCATATAAATAAAAACCTTCCAATCTACCTTATTATTTACTTCTTTTTCATCGATTGAACTTAACTTTTTATGATGAAAATGGAATCAATTTTTTATCCCAATTCAAGCGCAAAAATGTAGATTATTCTGATTTGTGTTCAGTTTAACTAGAATAAAAAACAGGATTTTTTTCTTTAAATTTCTGGATCAACTCTTTAGCTAATATATATCTATATATATCTTTATCTATAATAATAGCCTATAATTCAAAATAATACAGACAAGGATCAACACACGTGGTTTAAAGGAAAAAGATTTCGCAAATTATGTTACAAAGTTTATCATGAAGATAAGAACGAGAAAAAATACCATTAATGATGTTGTGTATCTAAACATTGGTTGAACTGTCAAACCTTAGATCATACGCCTGCCGTTTTTAGATATAATTGTGTTGAGTTAAACTATAGAATCGTGTGTATAGATTTGCATCTCATAAGCATTCTTCCATGGCATGAAAATTTTTCTAATATTTATAATGTCTATGTTGAGTTCGGCATATTGAATCCGTAATAGTGTAAAACACAGCTGAAATAATCTATTCGCGTTCAAATTCTATTTATTCAAATAGTAATTAGGGGCCTTTGCACATCAATAAGCAAAATACAGTTAACTCATTTAAATATCAAGTTTCTTATAAATACATATATTTTCGTTTCGGATATTAACTTCAAATTTCGTAAAATAAGTTAATCTTTTTTAATTTTTGAATATCCATTGATATTCAAAATCAGTACACTAATCAGTGAAATGTACTTTTGAGCAACAAAGTTATATTAGTTGATTGATTGAGTATATATATATATATATATATATATATATATATATGTATACGATATACATATAGCAGTTACAATTATACTTCTCTTATAAATAGCATTTTGTATATAATTTGGGTGAGTGGATCTCCACTAAATTTAGTACAAGGACAATACGCAAGACTATGTCCACTAGATAGCACTTTACTGGAAAAAAACCCACAAATTTAACAATGAAAACGACCCCATGGAATGCATGAACAAATTGAATCTTTTCTTAACTATTTTTATATCTTAATATTTTTAAACCATTTTAAATGAAGGTAGGGATATTAATAATAGTATGCCTGTGTTGACTGGAAAAAAAAAGTTCTATTTCCAGAAAGAATAGTTACAGATTGTTTTTCCAATAATCACAAGTGGAGTCATTATTAATCGTGTTTTGCACGATCTAATAAAAATGGCTCAATATGGTCTCCATCATACGGCCGTTAACTTTCAAGGCGGTTGACAGAGTGTTCAACAACAGGTAGTAACTGATGTTTTGTTCATGAAATGTAATGAAGTTTTTCAAGCATGCCAACGTCACGACACTTTCACGATAAACCAAATTCTTTAAATGGATTATAGCCAGAAATCGCACGAAGTCACTTTCTGAGATTTGTCCCCCTTTCCCTCTCCCCAAACCGGTGGATGACATACTTTTTTCTTGCTTTTATATTTATTTATTTCAAATTTTGCTTAGAATTGTTAAAAATGTTTTGCCCATTCTGTGTTGGTTATTTCTCTGAGTAAAATTTGACGTTTTTCCATGCAAAAAATACTTTTATTGAATATTTTTGCCTAATTTATTCCTTGAACACATACAATCCATGCACCGAACTTAGTAGAGAAATTCACTCACTCATTTTATCCAGAGAATGACATACACTTGCCTCCAACAGTCTACGTACAGGCAATTATTTTCGTGTTCATGCTAAAACTATTATTAAAATTTCACTTGAGAAAATTAACATAGCTATCAGGGTTTCTTCAAAACTACCTTATTTAAACAACAATAAAAAAAACCTTAATATGAAAAAACCAGAATGATCACTTAATAATCACCAACCAACCCCGCCAAAAGTCAGCGTACACTTATAAAATAAAGCTTTTAAATATTTTTAATTTTTATTGTGAGGTAATTGCACCAAATTGTGTTTTTAAATAATTATAGGCTTCTGTTACGTATGTGACTACCCAAAATTCGCTGTTTTGGTGAACATTTTCGAGATTTCTTTTAAGGTATCCGAACACGTTCGGAGTATTTTTTAACAAAATAGCATACTAAAACATTATAAATGCTTTTTTAGGACTCAATACTAATAAATATTACTATTTAACTATCAAAATTTAAAATAAATTACCTGAATTTTACAAAAATCACAATTATAAGTGACATTTTAGCAATAATTTTGAAAAACTTCAAAGCAGTTAGAGAAAAAATTAATAAACATATATTAGTAAAAGTATTACTAAAACAAATTAAATGCATTTATCTAGAAAATGTACTAAAACTTTAATTTTTTATTAGAATTTGAAAATTTTAGAGCTGATTGAGTAAACATTATAAGAAATGTTACATTTTTTATGAGACCATTATTTAAATATCAAGCCATAACTAAAAAAGTATTCATACAATAAGAAATATTTTAGTACATTCTCCAGAAAATAACATAAGTATCAGGTTCAAAAAGTTTTATAGAAATACATTCGTAATATTTTGAGTTATCAGACTCGCCATGATAGATTTTGAGCAATTTAAATGCCCACTTCTGGTAGATCAAAAACCCACTTCCGGTTTTTCTAAATTTAAAAAATTGATTGTAACTTGTCCTCTAGGTAGCGTAGAAACAAAGTATACTTCGTAAAGTCAAAAGATAGATCTATTCAATAAAATAAAAAACAAAATTATCTGTCTTGGCTGAATTTGGTCATTTTCAATGTTTTCGGATACCTTAAGCTTTTGTTTTATTGCCCATACATTTAAGATTCCAAAAACACTCTAATTTGGTTTCTACGATATTTAGAAGCAAAGTTATAGCATTATTAGTAAACCAGAAATGGAGTTTACAAAACTTGAAGTAGATCTCTACACAAAATATTTTTTAAGATATTGAATTGAAATTTTCATAACATGTTTTATTTAGTTCTATCTGTGTTATGAATCAAAATTTAATCTCCGTGTATATATTTATGTACTTTGTTGCTTTTTTTGTGAAAATTTTTTTTAAAATATCGTGTGTTTGCATAAAATTTGGTATATCTAAAAAACTTTCAAAAGTATTACACAGATCTTTTAATTCCTAATACATATAAAGATGTTTATTCACCCTCTGTTCAAATATTATTTTAATATATCAGAATTTTGTGTAACTGCAATTTTTCATCAAGATTTCACTAAAAACGACAATTTTTATTGTCTCAAACTCTCCAGAAAACAGCAAAATGTTAAAAAAAAAAAGTTCGAATTAGTTAAACATAAAGCTAAAGAGATCTTGACCTATAAATATGGTGAGTTTAAACAAATGTACAATTAGTAGAAATTTTTTTTATACTTTATTAAATTCTTTAAATGCATTTTCTAAGAAACTATGTTTTTCAAATTTTTGCTTCACGGTAAAGTTCACTACAGGATTTATTTTTAAGATATTGAATTGAAATTTTCAGAAAATGTTTTATTTAGTTTTATTTCCAATATAGAGTGTTATATAATCTCTGTGTGTATATTTATGTATTTTATTGTATTTTTTGTGAGAAAGTAACAGCGTTTTGTAAAAAATTGAGTTCTTGCATAAAAAATGACATATTTTAAAACCTTTCTAACGTATTACAAATTTTATAGCTGTAAGCACAGATAATGATATTATTTATGTACTGTATAAACATTATTCGAATATATTAATTAGAATTTTCAATACAGGGTTTACCGTAACTACAATTTTTCACTAAAATTTCACTCAATATTCTCGATATATCCAAAACTATTTTTAATTTTGGGGATATTGTACTTGAATTCCTAGTTTTATGACCCATTTCAAATAAAAAACGTGTTTATTTAGTTGAAAATTTATATATTTAAAAAAAAAGTGCTCCGAAGGTAGTCACCTTAAAACTTATTTAGGATTTCAGATTTTGCATGCTTGTGTGATTCCATGGCAAGTAACAGTAAAGAGAACAATATTACCTTAAGAAAGATCATCGTAGATCTAAAGAAAGGAGAAAAATCTCTTATACAATTGATGAAACTCTATTAATAGGAGACATTTATCTATTCAAAAAGTATTCATAAACTACAAATGAAGTTAAATGTTAACATCCAAGCCAAGATCGGCCGCCTGTCTTCAATGTTGCCTCGAGAATCCTTATCTGAAAAAATAAATTCCAAATCTATCAGTTTCACAAATAGCTAAAAGTGTTTCTAAGATAAATAATTTTTAAAAAAATATTAATTTAACCACAATCCGAAGAGAACTGAAAAAGGATGATCATCTACGGAAATTATTTCTCGAGTGAACAAAGCTAAGTGAATGGCTTTTGCAACCTAAATAAGACAATTTTTGGAAAAGTGTAATACTTTCAGATGAAAGTAAATTTTGTATTTTCGCGTTTCAAAGAATGAAAATATGTCTAGAGGAATCCCTGGTACAGATCTAAAGGAAGAAAATCTTTTCTCTATTGTAAAGAATGGAGGATGAGGTAGGGGTTTGAGGGAAGCAGGGGTTTGGTAAACTGGATTTTATTGAATCAACAAGGTACAAATTTGATTACTTGAACATATTGAAGAAAATTCTCAAGGCAAGTACCAAAAAACTTAAGGTGAGTGACAAATTATGCTTTCAGTAGCATAACGATACCAAGCATATGACATACATTATGTAGTCATAGTTGTTCTACCATGCGCTAAATCAATACCGAACACCATCCCAGTACCCAGAGCTAAGCACAATAGAGCATTTGTGGGATTTACTGTGGCGGAGAATGAAGGAGCACGTCCTAACATCCAAAGAAATACTCAAATCTGCGATGGTAAAAGATTGGATCAAAATAACCACAGAAGAGACACCTAAAATAGTTAAATCCTTGCCAAATAGGTTGAGAGACGTTATATAAAGAAGGGGATACTCAGCAAAGTATTAAATTTTAGTTAAAGTCTATTATCGTAAATGTTTTTTATAGGTTATGCAGACTTTTGATGCATATTATTTGTGTCGTTCTCGAGTCATTAATATTTGAATTATTTTATGTAATAACATGTGATTTTTGATTATACTATATGAATTTAAGACAGTAGAGGAATTAATAAAAGAGTTGTTATGATTCAGAAAGATTCCATTTACTTAGTTTTTTTCCCCATGAATGTGGAAGATGATCATCTGTATGCATATTTTCGGCGGTAAGTACATATAATTACCTCGTATAAACACTTTGATACCACAATGTGGCCGCGCTAGCCTAGTAGTCAAAAAATCGGATCATGGCTCACATCACACGAGTTTGAGCCCCGTACCCGCTGTGTAGAGGAGCGATGCACGTAAAATCTGTCGAGAGCTCAAACGTCCTCCCGTAGGTATGGTGTGGTAGTTAGGAGAGGGGGTGCCAGCTCAGGTGTCGTCCTCATCACTTGACCATGGTTCCAAAATACGAGGTCCGTGCCAAAAGTCCTAGTGTAGCTAAATAGGGCGACGCTCGCGCGCGCGCGTTAATATTCATTCATTCATTGATACTGCAACAGTAGTGGAGATTTCGATGCTTTTATACAAAGTTATTTCTAACTTAAAAACTCTTTTGTGATGTTTTATTTAGTCAATGTAAAACATCATTAAAATCTTTTAAAACTGTATTTATTTTTTGCAAAAATGAGAAGAAAAGAAGATTAAATATTCATTTTTGTTTTGTTTAGTTGTAATTGCCTTAAAGAGTTCCCATCAAGTAAACACAAGCGTAATTTGAAACCATAAGCAAAAATAATCTCTACATCCCGATAAAAACAACAGTTACCAGAATTAAAAAAGTTTTAAAATGGCGATAGTAAAAATTTAAAATTTCAAAAGTAAAGAACTGTAGAGGAATTTCTTTTTTATAAAAAAAAATTCAAATAATAGCTCGGTCATGAATAAGGCAACCAGTGTAATTAGTATGCCTATTTTAAATGAACCTTTGAATTGCCAAATACAGAAGAGGTTGAAATGTTCATAATTTTATCAACTTCTAACAAACAAAACTGAAGTATAGTATCATTAAAAGGTTTAAATCAATTAAGAAAAGTTAATTTCTGTTCTAAGGTTTAAAAACAGCATTAGCAAATAAAAATACAAATTTAATTCAATGTTTTATTTTAACAATTAATATAATTAATCTTTTAATATTACATGGATCATGCAATTTATCCTTGTACAAATTTTTTTGTCCTTCTCTATCTGCATTCATTTTCTTTTGTATTCGTCAGTTCGAAGTAGAAATCTTCGAATGGATTGCAATACAACTTTTTCTCCTAATAATTATTGAATCTCTTTCGATTGATTACCACATTAAAATTCTGTCGACTAAAAGGGCGGACGCTTAAAACTACGATGGTGAAATAATTTTGAATTATTGAATAGTTTTCCCTGTATATACTACATATAATTATTTTAAACGTTTTTTAGAATAATAACCTTGAATCTCATATTGTAAACTCTCTCTCTCTACCATTCTCAGATATTCAATTATGATGCAGTTAAGTTTAACAGCAGTTGAATATTTCATGGTATTTTGCACTGATTGCTTAGAAATGTATATAAATAATACTATGAAGTAAAATAATAATTTGACGACAAAATATTTGCAAAAATACCCACAAATGACAATCGCGACTTTCACTTCCCATGTAACAAAGGTTTAAAATGATTAAATGAGAATGACCCTGAAAAATTCTCGTAATTACTGACAGTTTATTTTTGAAGTCCAGTTTATAAAAATAGTAATCATTCTTTCAAAATAACCGCAAACGTGAATATTTGAGTTGAAAAACGTTACGTTTGTGAGAAAGCGTTAATCAAGGCAAGTGTAACTTTGCGGCGCATTTTTTGTCGTCGTAAACTTCAAAGCGTCAAAAAATTCGATGAATACTCAATTGTTTGTAGCCGCTTTCTCACGATTTTCGCGGCCTTGAAGTACCCAAGCTATTGATTCATTCACGCAGCGTGAAAGATTCATTCTTAACCAATAAATATTGTTATTTATTTTGCGTGAATAATTCGGTTCGGATATTTCTGCTTCATTACTCTCATCATTACTTTTTATTCTCAGCCTCCGAAACTATTCTTCAAGTAGCCATTTTTTTTCTCTCAACCTTCTATCGAACAGTCAACAAGGACATTTCGTTAAATTCTCACGATTTAGTAGCTTCGGGTTTCACTCACGTAAAAACGTGACGAATTCCCTGAAATGAAGTAGTTTGGATTTAAATCACGTTTTATTGGTAAAGGCGATAATTAGAAGCTCACACGGGTATATATGTAAATGTTTCAGTAGAGAAAATATAGACATCAAGGTGAAGAAATTAAAACAAAAGGAAACTATTCGCTATATTTAAGGAGGTTTCCTGAAGCCGTCACAAGATGCAGGGATTGCGCGAGATTAAAACCTTTTTCCGTCTATTGTAATTACGCGGCTATTTGTTCTCGGGGCTGTCAAAAATCCATTTACAATAGGCCCGAAAAGTCAATCAATAATCCTCATCTGATATTCGGATGTCGGTGAAATAATTTCTCGCTCCCCCAGACTACTTCCCCACCAGAAGTCTTTTAAAATGTCAGGGACATTTCGTGATGGCCTAAGAACTTTTTACTTAACTACGCAGGTTTTTAATCTTTTGTTATTCCTTCACTGACCAGTCAGCTATCGACCACGCCTTCTGCATCGCTCGACATCGAAACTGAACTAAAAGTTCACAGGTAAAGTCTTAGGTTAAAAAAGTGGGCTGTGAAATGCCTCCTAGTGAATTGTTTACATTGTTGCACTTGAGTAGGGTGTTAGCTGACTTTTATTACACCGGCATGTCGAATGAAAGATCATAATGCATCTGGTCTTTTGGCTACAATGTGAACGCTGTTATTTTATATTATATTTGGCAATGAATTACTACTGAGTGTATAAAATACAAATACATTATAAAATAAAACATATCTGTGGGCTTCAATAACATTTAGGGGAAATATTTTACCAATTTCTTGCGCAATTATCTAATTTAGTCGACCATTGATTTCATTCTACTTTGTTTAAACTCTGCCTCCTACGAAGAAGCGTTCCCCCAGAGTAAAATCTAACTCCAATTTGATCTTGATAGGCCTTTCAAATAAAAATATAATATTACATAACAATAACCTATTTTTCCATGTTTTCAAATTCACTGCGAGCGTTCTCATGATTGGTGTGTGGCTGCCAAGCAAATACTAATGCTAATACTTCAATCTTAAGATTGGTATTTTCTTCCTTAGTAAATCTTTTTAGACCATAACCGCCATCTGTACATCAGTTCAAAAACAGTGTGGTAGCGGTAGCTTAATGATTATGGTCAAAGCTCTTAGGGCAGGCATGTTATTGATTCAAGCCCTAGCGAAATAGAAAACCCTCCGCATAGAGGGGCTGATTCCGGCTAAAACTGTCAAGGCTCCAAATTCTCCAAGAAACCCGATGTGATAGTTTGGAGAGGGACTTGATAGCTCAGGGCTTCCCTTATCGTTTGACTGGTTAAAAATTACGAAGTCCGTCACCTAATACCTATCGTGTTGTGTTTCACATTGAACTATTGATAAACACTCGCTCAACTATATATATAAGTGCGTGTGTGTGTGGATTTTACCAAATTCACAACACAATAAAATCCAAAAGTCAGCTTGTTAGAAGATTACGATTACTTTTCTCATAGTTTACTCGTTCTAACACATAAAACAATTAATACACTTACAAATTTAAAGCTCAGTCATCCGGTATAGTGATTAGTAACGCTGACTGTTGTGTCGCTGGGCCTGGGCTCGAATCCCGGAGAAAGCATAGGTGTTTGCAAATGCATAGTGCCTTTGCGGCTGGGGGGGGGGGTACTCTAAATAGCCGTCGAGCCGCAAATCCTCTTATGAGGTTGGTGGAAGGGGAAGAGATGTGAGAGACCCTGATCATCCCTAGAGTGTTCTGACTCAAAATTTGGGTGAAACAAAACCAAATCATACTGTCACCTATTTGGTGATCAAAACTACGGCTAATGACAGGCATAAATCTCTAGCCCTCGATCTGACACCGTCAGACAGGTGGCATCAGAAACAACAACACAAATTTCAAAATTTGATTCAACCAGGGACATATAAAAACTACTTGCATTGGAGTGAGTGTGAGTGAATATTAACACAAACTTTTCAGCTACACGAGAACTTTTAGCGACAAACCTCGAAATTTTGAACCATGGTTAAGTGACGACAACGACATCTAAGCTGGCACCCCCTCTCCTAAGTTCCATACCATAGCAACGGGAGGATATTTGAGCCTCGACATATTGAACGTGCACCGGCCTCCTCTGCACGGTGGATCATTAGCGGTACCATGACAGGCTCGAACTCATGACATGTCACCCACGAGTCCATTTCCTTGACAATTAGACGACCCTCGGTCACACTTTCAAGGGAGAGGTTACGTTTTCAGAAAACATAAGCAAAAGCACCGAGACGTTACTTTTACAATAAAAATTTAAAAACTGTGTGTTGGTCTATATACGTCACTGTGTGTGTGTGTGTGTGTGTGTGAATTCAACCAATCAATAACAAACCAGATACGGTCATCTCACATTTTTGACATTCTGATTATTGTGCAATGTCACTTTTCGTGTAATTTACACTTCAGTTAGTTGATGATAACTTTACACTCATTTTGTGGATCTCATTTATTTGAGTTGCTTTGCATCTATAAATTTTATGCATTATTTCCTTAATCCTCAGATGTTTTTAAAACTTCATTTGATTAAATGTTCTTACATTTATATTGAAGTTTTACGTATTGACACTATTGTTCTTTAGATATTGAGGTACTTGGAAATTTGGTACAAAAATTTTATATAAATTTGTTAAGATACGTCCTCATTTTTTGTTTCATTATACTTTTTTGCTTCATTTCGTACACTTTTTGTGGTATGATAAATTATTGCTCTGTGACTTTTCAAATTTTCTTCCTATTCACCTCTTTGTTCTCTCATTTCTTTAAAATGTATAACAGGTGGTCTCCAACTGGTTATCCACCAATTGGAGACCACCAACTGGAAAAAATTTTGATGGCCCACAGAAAAATTGGGACTTTATTTATATATTTATGAAGATTCAGATTAAAATAATGCTGAGTAACATGTTATAGGATATGAAACATATATTCTTTTTTTAAATTTAGCTACTACTTTTAGTGAAGTTCTTCTAGAACTAAGCGATTTTTTAGCTACTTTTACTGGTGTTGCTTGCGAAAGTTGAAAAGGAGAGTTGATAACACTTCGATTTAATGATATTGATATTCTTGTTTTTCGTGAAGTTCTTCTTCAGTGATATGGAAATGTAAATAGAGATGTAAATGAGTGGCATAATTATAGTGGTCCGTCATATAGTGATCAATCATTTTAGTAAAATTATACATTTAGTGGTCCATGGAGTTCTAAAGGCTGGCAACCACTGCTGTATAAGATTGTAAAGTCTCTTAACATTTCCCTCTCAATGATTATCGTACTTTCAATGCAGATTACGTATATGTTACAATTCAGCATTAAATAACAATATCAAAATAACGAAATGGCAATGTCTCTTTGAAAATTACAAAATAATAAGATTGTTAAAAAATTTCATATAAGGAGACAGAGTGGTAGCGTGTCGTGCTTCCACACCACAGGTCCAGGGCTCTATCCTCCGGCTGGGCAAGGCCGACTCAGCCTTTCATCCCTTCAGTGGGTTAATAAATGAGTACCAAGCTTGCTTGGGGACTAAACAATGGGGGTTTTGCTTCAGACTGACCACCTGATCACGACATCTGCTCATGTACCTCGCCGCCCAATGTTCACGTATATTGAGATGGGAACAGTAGGGCTTGGCCCTCATGGGCTGTTGCGCCACTGAATTTAGTTTAGTTAAAACATATAAGGAGTCTCGGAAACCATTTTCAGGTTTGCAACTTGATAAGTTTCTAATTTTTGTTGGCAATATTCTCTAAGAATTATTGTAAAAACGCTAAAATTTTAAAATAAAAAAGTTTTAATTACTTAAACTACCAAACAACTTAAATTAAACGAGTATTAAAGACACAGAAAGAAAGCAACTTTACTTGCATTTTACAACAGTTCCTTAAGGTATCCGACTGGGGTTGCGACAACTTTTTTTTAAAAAAAAAATGATATATGGGGAATTTTTTGTTATTTTTAGATTTGTTTAGTGCATTTTGAGAAAAATGTGCTAAAATTAAGAAGAGAAAAAGAAATTATTATTACTAAAATGGGAAAAAATAGGTAACAATTGACAAAAAATAGCATAAACGCGGCCCATTCTGCACCAAAGGTTTATAAACAAATTTTCCATTTTTTTTTCAATTTTGAAATAACCTTCAGGATAAGAGATATTTTCTTTTTTACAAAAACTAGAGCACTTTATCTCGGTTACTATATGAAAATACTTAAAAAGATAGTGATTATATTCACATAAGGGACTGTAAATTTTGTAATAAAACAGTGATTGATAAATCTGAAGGTTAAAACACTTCTACTATTATACAGAACTTACGGAAAAAATCTCAGTTAATTATGTTCAAAACTTTTTTAGCAATCGCTGACCCCGTTTGATTATTTTCAAAAAATCACATTTCGAGTAAAACGCGTTTTAAAGTAGGATATCTTGCTTAAAGTGTAATGGCATCTGCTTTTACTAAAACACTTGTAGTTTTTGTTCTAGTAAACGGAAAATGATAAACTTGGTATTTTTATAAAGCTAATAAGATGGCCCATAAAATAAAATCATAAAAAAAATTTGTCAATTTTTGGCCAAATTCACAGTTTTGGGGTATCGGATACCTTAAATAAAACAAAGCTTTTCAAAAAAAAGAAAGAACAAACATGTAATTCAACATCGTAGGTACTTTTCTACAACACAGAATATACAAATGAAAACGTATGGCTTCTTAATGCTTCCTTTTGTTTAAACTCAATTTATTTGAATTGATGCTTAGACTACCAGAAGGTCAAAAAGCCCTGTTCATTTGACATGAAGATCATGGCTTCTGCGTGACATCTTACCTGAAATAAGGAAACGCATTAGGAGTTGCACAAGTTCGGAAGCTCTCCTTGTCTGCGATAAAGACAAAGGTCATTTGGAAAGAACTCACTTATCTAACCTGATATTCAAACAAGCGACAATTTGCATCGTCAACGCAGCAGGGTTCGCATTTCTGCCGCATCTTCTGCTATTTATCAACACCATTGAGATAAAAGAGTTCGCAGGTGAATACAAAGAGCCCCGAAAAGTGAAGTTTTGAGAGTTGCTTTGGTAAACAAAAACAGAAATGAGCGATCACGGGATGTTTAAATGGATGACACTTTTTGTGGGATTTCGATGTTGTATTATCTTATCTGATTACCCTAAGTTCAACTGCCACCCTTAGGAACATAAAAAAGAATCTTTCGGTTTTGATTTATTTCGTATCTTATCTTAGTGATCGATTGGGAAGGTATTTTTTATAGTTGTGAGTGAGTAAATTGCAATTAGTAGAGTATTGGGAAATTTTTACTACTGTTTAAATTTTTTATGCTGTGGTTTTTGGATATTATTAAACAGAAAAAAATAAAATTAAAAATTGATTTAGGTAGAATTACCTGTATTATATATTATATCTTCTATTAAGTATAAAAATTAATGCTAAAGGTTGAAAAATCGAATATAAATAACGAAGGAGAGGCACCTTGCCAGAAGCCTACTGAAAATTAATTGGATTATATTTTAAAGATATAGAAGAGAGAGAGGACACATATATTTTATGATATTTCGGAGATAATGTAATAAGTTCAAGTTAGTAAATTGGAACTGTTTCAAACTTTTTGAATATAAATCAAAATATATTTTATATTTCAGAATTTCCATTAAATATAAAATACAAAACAAACTCAAACTTAAATACAAAACAAGCTTATTGGGATTAATAAATTTTTAAGAAAAAAAAACTGAAATAAATTATAGTTTTAAAAAAAACTAAAAAACACCCTTTAAAAAAATCGAAGTAAGTTGTAACTTAATCTTTTAGTTGCTAAATCTGAAATTAGTCGCCAGATGCGGGATGGGATCTGAAAATGGGAAATCGCTAATCCTGATGATCCTGATCAGGACAATGGAACAAAATTATTAAATTATTGTATTGCCATCGTTCCTGGACAAGTGAGCAAAATTTCGAATTAATTTGACCTTTTAAAGTGGGTAAAAATTGAGTTCAAAGATTCCGTTACAAACAAGTGAAACTTATAAAAGGGTGTTAAAAAATGTAATTATGTTTAAATGTTCAACAATTTTTTAAAAATATCTCAAAGGTATTTCAAATTTTTCATTACATTTCAAGAAATGTTAGAAAAAGCCTGAAATTGTTCTCCATTAAAAATATACACTACAAATTTAATTATAATTTACTCCTTTTTAATCCTTTTGCATTACTATTCCTGATCATTACTTTGTAATGATCATTACGTTCGCACTTTGATACCTTGATCTTTATGAAACAAAGTCAATTAAATGAGAACAAGTCAATAATTTCTATGTGAGTAAAATATTTGTATTAGTTATTAAGATGAGATCTCTAAATTATCACGATGTGATTTTTAGAGTATACAATAAAATATACTGACGAAGTACTTCATTTCTGTGCGGCATTCTTTGACTTTGTAGCTAGGAATTCCTGATAAAAGTCGAAATTATTAATCAAAGGAAAGAGAGAAAAGGGAGAAAAAAAGTAGAAAACACACAACACACTGTGAAACATTGGTATATTTTAAAAATTACTTTCAATCCTTAGGCTGAAAATCAGGAGATGAAGGAAATGGAGGTATAAAACTCATCATCTACCATTTTCTGTAAACCTAAATAAAAAATAAAGAAAAGAAAAAGAAGGTAAATGCTTCATCACACATATGAATGCTACAGTTGGTTTTTCAGAATAAGTGGACAATAACGTCGCACAGTTCAGCTACTCGAGGGCTTTTGGCGACGGACCTCCTAACTTTGTACCACGTGTTAAAAATTCCCTAACGAATTCTCTTTGTAACCACCAGAGAGCGTCTGAACGCTTACGTAAGTTGATACTTTTGTTTTTGTTTACAAAGACTGTACTTCGAATATAGCTCTCCCAGCTTGAGGGTGTCGTGCCTAATAACACTGGATAAATAAATTGTTAAGTTTATTGTTAAGAATGGCTCTCTCTTATTGATGATTTAATTTAATGTCAGGAGTACATACATAAATAATTTACCATGGTCAAGTGACGAGAACGACACCTGTGAGCTGGCATCCCCCTCGCCTAACTTATACACCATCCCAACAGGAGGACATTTGAGCCTCAAAAAATGTAACGCGTGCGTCACCCCCTACTCGGCAGATTTTCATCGGTACTAGGCTAGAACTCATGACACGAGTCCGTTACCTTGACCACTAAGCACCGCGGTGATTTTAGAATAAAACTCGGATTAAAGTACATTTTAAAAACACCAAGAAATGAAATTTATTGGAAATAATAATAAAATAAGATAGTGAGAAAGAACATATTTAAAAAAATATCTATGTTCTTTTGGGTTTTTTTAGAGAAAATTTATTTCAACTTATATTTATTAAATGCATTTGCTTACAAATATTTTCAACAACAAATTAATTTTAAAAACTAAATATGTGAACTATGCCTAGTAATAACTGCATAATTTCGTATCACTCATTTACTATTGCGAATGATTATTCAGCAACGTTAAAATTTCGTTTCTTAGTCCAATTTATTTACCATTTGAAGGAGTTGTTTGACTTGAATTTACCCTATTTTTGCATCAGACCTACAGTAATTGAACTTCGTAATTTTTAGCTATCATCAAGTTGTAAGGATAACACGTAAATTACTTTTTAGCTAATATTCGAATCTTCACGATAATATTCGAATTCTAGTGCGACATTTTGCGTGATTTCCACCCGATGCCTCTTGGGCCCGTGGTAACTAAGTAATCATGGCCGCGGATCAGGGACCACCGAGCTCTATAGCAACTGAAGACCCACCTTGGAGAGGAGCTGATGCACGTTAAATCTGTAATAGTTCAAAGTCTTCATGTTAGTGTGATGTGGGAGTTCAAAGAGGGAACTGCCAGCTCCAGTGACATCCTCCTCAATTGACTATGGTTCAAAATTACGAGGTATGTCACCAATATCCCTCGTGTTGCTTTAAGTGTGACGCGCATTAATAAATTCTAGTTTAAATAAAAGTAAAAAGCGTGCTTTTATAGTGAATCGAACTAAAAAGTAACAAAATAATTCTTAATGTAAGAATAAAATGATTAAGGTATCCGACTACCCTAAAATTGTGAAATTTGCCAAAAATTGACAATTTTTTTTATGATTTTATTTTATATGCCATCTTATTAGCTTTATAAAAATACCAAGTTTATCATTTTCCGTTCACTAGAACAAAAACTACAAGTGTTTTAGTAAAAGCAGATGGTGATGCCCTTACTTTAAGCAAGATGTCACACTTTAAAAAAACAGTGATTATAGTCACATAAGGGACTGTAAATTTTGTAATAAAACAGTGATTGATAAATCGGAAGGTTAAAGCACTTTTACTATTATACAGAACTTAGACAAAAAATGTCGGCAAATTATTTTCAAAACTTCTTTAGCAATCGCTGACCCCGTTTGATTATTTTCAAAAAATCACATTTCGAGTGAAACGCGCTTTAAGCAATTTCATATAGCAACTGAGATAAAGTTCTCTAGTTTTTGTAAAAATTAAAATGTCTCTTATCCTGAAGGTCATTTCGACAATGAATAACATAACAACGCATCAGAATTGAAAAATTGAAAATTTGTTCACAAACCTTTGGTACAGAATGGATTGCGTTTTTTTTTTTTTTTTTTTGTCAATTTTTACCCATTTTTCTCATTTTAGTTATAATTTATTTTTCTCTTCTTAATTTTAGCATATTTTTCTGAAAATGTACTAAAAAAATCTAAAAACAACAAAAAAAAATCCATTTATCTCCATATTTTTTTTTAAAAAAGTTGTCGCAACCAATCGGATACCGTAAGAGAAAATTGATGTCATTGAAGTAAAAACGAAGGGTGTTCTATATTAATTGTTATAATTTCTTACTAGGCCTATTCCGAAATGCTAAGTTAGTGTAAAAATGCAGTACAAAGCACCCCACGCTTTTACCCCAATGACATTAATTTTCTCGTTAATCATTTTATTCTTACGTAAGAATTATTTTACTTTTTAGTTCGATTCACTATAAAAACATGTTTTTTAGTTTTTTTTAAACTATAATTTATTTTTCATTTTTTTTTAGTTCGATCTATAATAAAAGCGTGTTTTTTTATTTTTTTTAGCTATTATTTATTCATTGTTGAATTTATCCTTGAGTTTGATATTTGGAGTCAGAATTTTACGTGGCTGCTAGAATTAGTCATGCTCTTCAATGGATGTTATTTAACTGGTCTGAAGGGTATTTTTTCGTTCCGCTTTCGAAGCTTCGGATGAGTCCCGTATCGTTATATTTCAAAGATTCCGTCTCTATAGATACAGGTCAAACTAATAAAAGTGTGTTAAGAAGAAAAAAATATTAGGTGTCAATCGTATTATCGCCTTTTAAACGTATTGCTATAATGTTAATTCGTATCATCACTTCTAAACGTATTGCTTTATAAAAATGAAAAATATATTTAGCAGTTAGAGAGAGAGAACACATAAATTATTTTTTTCACTTGCATGAGTCTTTTTTTTTTTACTTCCATTTTCAGAAAAAGTAGACAATTGCTTATATTATGGTAAGAAACTACTGACACACCCCCTCCCCTTTCCCACATAAAAAACACTTTTTTTTGTTTGTGTGTTTGTCTTAACCACAAGTGTATTCGTTTTTAGGGTTTTACCTTTCTATTTTAGTCGCTAAATCTGGAATTAGTCGCCAAATCTGGAAATGGTATATGAAATACTTGAAAACTAAAACATTTTTCTTAAAGTTTCGTTTTTAGTAAGATAACTAAAACACTTTGACCAATCATGTTGGATGTGCTGTGCAATCAAACCGGTATATTTAAATATAAGGAAGTGACTCAATTGGAATCATTTATTACTTTCAAATACCAATTATTTGTGATAAATTGGAAGTACACCCAAAGAGATTCGCAAAACAATCGCAAATTTAGATCTGTTAGACCGACTCCAATATTACTTTTATAATAATAAAAACCAACCCCAACTGGTTTTAATATCTCGACATTTGGTCTAAGTAGGAAGTACAAAAATAAGGCAATCCACATGTTAAACCCATTACCACGCGCATCTGACCTATGATAGTATGTATAAAGACGTATCAAAAGATAATGTTCCGATGACTGATAGTGATGTCAAGAAGGAAAAAAAAGAACTCGAAAAATGCTGCGGTGGGCGTATGTGCGAACATAATTAGATGCAGTCCGGTGTCAAACAATAAAAAAATTATCAGAAAAACAAAAAATAAATGAGTTCTATATATGACCCCAAGCTCTGTGTTCAATTGTTTCTACCATCAGAAATTCTCTGGAGTTGATGAATTGCAGTTCGTACAAAATGTCCTTCTTTGCTTTCAGTTCTATTATTAATGGTCACTCTAAAACAGACAATTAACCTCTGGCTAATCTGTAGGAGGATAGCTTATTACTGAAACTTATTTTTTTTACGAATCGAAATTGAGAGTATAGTTTTCAAGTGGCTAATATCTTTGCAATGATAAATAGTCCTGGAGGTAAAGCTCGAAAAAGAAATTGCTCGTTAGCGTCAGAACGAGTGTAAGAATGTAGAAAAAGGAAAGAAAAAAACAATAGAGCTACTTCAAGATATTGTCAGATGTTCATCAATAACTTTTGAGTTAATTGACTGCAGTTGTTTTTATTTGTATCGGTATTTTTCTAAAAAGAAATTGAAAGTTTACCATATATAAATAACTGTTTACTGCCGTTAATTACTTTTAGTGTATGATAGATTTGTATGTTACCAAAATACATATAAATGACATTAAACTCGATAGTAACAATGGACATTTTGAAATTCCTTCTGTAACAACGATAAATAGATCTGTGTCAGTGTGTCGCAAGCATAGGTACAAATATTTAGTACTATGCGCCCCTTTCCCCCACTGGGAAAGGAATATATATTCATCTATCCAATTTTATAACTTATTTACTACTATTATTTATACTACCATTTTTTTGTAGAGGTATATAGTAATTTTAAAGAAGTTATATATTTTATAGTAATTGAAATAAAATAATTAGATAAGGAAAAGAAAAATTTAAATTTTTGATGCATGCAAGAGCATGAACATTATACAATAAGTAATTTCTTGGATTTTTCAGACATTTTTAACAGAACTAAGAAAATTAATAGAAATACTTGTGGTGACCTGTGGCCACCCCTTATATTCAAACCTTCTTGTCTATCTGAAAACCCGGCTAGATGTGTTGGAGGAACTAAATGATCTAAAGACATTATTTCAATTGAAACTGATTTATTGATTCTTATCAATATATAAGAACAGACACAACACAATTCTAATTAAGATATATAAACTAGAGTGCAGAGGTGAGATATAAATACAAGCGTGGAAAATATTACAGAATTTCAACTGAATCTCTAAGACAGCTTAAACGCGCACATCTACAACTACGCCTCACACCAATATAATCAGTAGTTACTTAATTAAAATGACAATACCTGATGTTTTAATGCTGCCGACCCTTCACGGAGAATTTCAGGCACTCACAAATTAGCTGGATGAATTGACGAAGACTCCACGCTCCGTAATAGTTAATTCTACTGCTTTTCAATCTTCTAATCCTCTTCTCTTGGCGCACATCAAAACGTATCAACCTCGCTTAACTTGTCAACAACTACGTGTCGACCTCTCCCTCTCTTCACTTGACTTTAATTAACTTGACTTCTCACTTCCTCTTACTTAGCTCATTTCAACTCGCGAAAACCGAATTTATATAATATTCCTTACTTACATAAATCACGCTTGGCTCTCGATGAAGGTTGGTTGAAATAAATAATTTGATTTAAAGAGAAAAAAAGAGGTTAGAAAAAACCCGTATAGATCCGTCACATACTTAACTATTTGAGGCACGGTGGTGCTAAAAGTGTCTCGTCGCTTTTTTTTATGCGTAAACATACATAGTGGGATATTTGTTAAATCACCTTGAAATATCGCCATCATGGACCCCTGTGGCACTGTAGTACTATTTACTCATACCCTTATAAGGGTTGAGATCTTCTCTCAACCCCTCCTAAGACTGTAGGAGGAAGGGACAGATGATTCGCCATATTACTTTTCCAACTACACACAAATTATCAACAGACAAAATTCTATAAATTTAAACTAGAAGAGATATTCCTAATCTAAACAATATGAGATTAAACAACGAGAGCGCGAATTATGAGAAGACTTCTTAAATATCGATCCTCCTTTATTATGATCAATTCACTGCCCTATATATCTGAGCTATAATTTTACTATAGCGACCAATCGTCACTTTAATTCTTTCCGCTGTCTGATTTCTGAAACGCACTAAAAGTGAATAATATCTGATCGATGGCAATATATCTTCCTCCTCATCGGATTCTCTATATCTCACACTAGCTTGAAAGCCTAGACTATATATATCCGACCTAATCTGCATGATCATGGTTGCTTCTTCAGAGGGTTGGTTGCGAGTAAATTCGAATTGATAGACTAAAGATTTCCAAAGAGGATTAAAGGAAGGACGCGGATAGATCCGTCACATCCTGAGACAAAAAGAGCTTAATTGAATTATTGTTATTATATGTTTATGATATGTTATTATAGGTAATATAAAGTAAACCAACTTTGTACTATTTTAAATAAATTGCAGCGGGCCCCTTTGCAGGACAGCGATAAAATCCCTTAACGACTGTCCCGAATATAGATTCCTTTTCGTCCAGGCGTCTAAGCCAGTGGTCCCCAATCCCCGGGCCACAGACCAGCGCCAGCCTGTGCATAAAATAGTACTGTGCCGCATAAGGAACATGAAATTATTTCCCTTTTATTAACTGTGGTGTACTTCTCTCGAATTTGTGCGACTTTTTTTTTTTTTATGAAAATCACTTTATGTTCCTTGTTAAATCGCTTTATATTCATTTTTGCTGAATCTGTATTTTTTATTCTGAATGCAGGTTTAAATACAATTAAATTAAAAACATTAATTTAAGAAAATTAAAATTTCAACAATCAACACCCCTTCTCTCCCTCAGCGAGACAACGGTAAAATTATCAAACATTTATTTACCAATGCGTTGCGATAAAAAGGGTGAGAAGCTCCAACAGATTTATCGCCACGGACTGGTCACCGTTTGATATATTTACCACGGCCCGCTGAGGATGAGTTGTTGATTGTTTTGATTGACTAATTTTAATTTAATTGTATTTAAATAGGCCCGCAGAATAAATACAGTTACACCAAAAAAATGAACATAAGGTGATTTAACATGAGTAAAAGTTTTCCATCAAAAGTCGCACAAACCCAACAGAAATAAACCACAGAAAATAAAATAGAAATATTTTAATGTTCTTTGGGGGGCCTGGTACCATTTGGTCCACGAACAGGCACCGGTCCACAACCCCGGTTTTGGAGACCACTGTTCTAAGGCATGCACGGGGTAGTGAAAGACCGATACATCAGTGGTTCAAATAAACACCCCTGCGAAGGTCAACAATTTCTTGATGAAAAATAAAATATCTTTGAGCCACTTGGACCTTTTTATTTTTTTAAAAAATTCCACTCTTCAAAGCATTGAGAGAACTTAACTTTTAACGTAAAATTTTTTCAATAAAACTAATTATCGTACTACAATAAAACAAACAAAAAATCTTTTATTCCCATGATGTCTTAAATAATAAAGTGAGAGAAAAAAATCCACGAATCATATAAAAAAAACTTAAAACTTTTACTAAACAATAGAATTTCGATAAAAAATTATCCTTATACATATAATAAATAAAATATCTTTAATCTTAAAAAAAAACACCAACCTTCCTTCCTTCCTTTTAAAGACCCCCTCCCCTCTCTCTTGATTTTAATCCCAAAAATTAACTAACAACCTTTTGAACTTTCCATTATAACTGGTAATGGTAAATACAAAGAATACTTTGTGTCCTTGTAAGGTTTCAAGCGCTTGATAGCAACCCTTTGTACTATTTATTTTCAATAAAAACACTTGAAGTTCCAATTTGCATAAGTGAATTTAACAAACCCCATGAATATCAAAGGGCCAGCTTGCAACACAATTCCATTGCGTCAGCGTCTTCATCCAAATAAACGAGTAATATCCTTCCATGTCATTAATTTCCCAACACCAAACAATATCACATTATTGATAGACTCTATCATTCAACCACAATAATCACATCAGCGACTTTAGAAGTTGGATCATTAAACACTTTTCAAATAGCCAGGGGAACAAAAACGTTTCATTATTTATTTTCACCTGAGAAACCTAACTTTACTTGAAAAGTACCACTTCAAGTAACCTTTTCTTCTGCTATCCTTTCCAAAAAAAACTTCTTTTGTTCTCTGGTGTATTTTTTTGATATTAGTGCTTCGAGACGTTGTGAAGGTCGAAAGTTTTCCTGTTGCCTGGATTGTGGGTTTGTTTCTCCTTGAAGTTGTTGCATTTCGGACTGAAGAAGGGAGGAAGGGAGAATTAATATTCAACAGTTTTATTATCGCATCACCAGAAAATTTTCAGAAACTTTAAGGGGTAATTATAGAGCATACGATGGATAGTTAGTGTCCATTGTAGATTTTTCGCAGTGACCCTGAACTATATTTCGCAGGTGAAGAACTTCGTGACCAAAAGCATATGCCAATCTCTCAGCTGACATTCATCACATTCTATTGATGATCAGATCATACTTGAGAGCGAAATAAGAACGTTCGATTGATTCATTTTACATATATGTAATTATAAAACCATCAAATATGACGCTATAAAAATAAGATGTGTTTTTTATATGTTTTTGTTAAAGCATTATGGCAAAACTTCTATACTGCTTATTCATATTGCTAGTTCTAAATCTAAATTAGCTAAACATTTGCTAGTATGTCCTCCCTGTATCATTCTAAATCCTGAACATGTTTATAGGGATTTCCTTTGTATAATACATGATTTTCTTTGAACACATACTCTCTAAACCTTTTTAATATTAAAAATACCATTTAAATTACACTTACCCTGAACTTGCAAAATATTTTGATCCTGTTTTCGATATTTCTTACAAATGTAAATAAATATTTTAAAATAGAATGTTCTTAAAATGTAAAGTTGGCTCCTTTATTGTCCTTTGTTGGAAAAAATTATGATGTGTGTGTGTGTGATTAAAGTTTATATTCAAAGTGCCAGTTACGTACGAGGATGACTCAGAAAATAAAAACAATTTTGTTATAAAAAATGAAGAACACAACATTTATTGGGGAGAAAACCTATTATGCTTTACATGCCTGAATCTTCTTTCACTTCTTTATATAATCTTGACCTTCATTTAAAGATTTGCCGTATTTGTCCACACACAAACTTCAGAATTCCCATGTTATACTGCACTGACGCCAGTTCATTAAGCTTTGTGCTCACTGCATTCATACATACCCATAGTCTGAACCTTGCTCTTAGAGATTGCCATCTATTGTAGAGGTTCCCAAACTTTTTTGTTTCATAGACCCCTTGGGAAGTTTTTCAGATTTGGATAGACCCCTACTTATTAATATTGAATTTTTGCAAATTCATCAACTAAAACACCTTTTTGACACCTGGAAAAGAGTTACTAACTTAAAAAGATTGAAATTTCTTACTGTAGTGAAGTATAGTGTTTAAGATTTAACGAACACATGTTGATGAAATTTAAATTGAATTAGTACATAAAGTTTTTTTTACATAAATTAACCGTTTCTGAACTTTACTTCGAGATCTTTGTTAGTGTCTATTTCTATCAGTTCCTCTCGTAATCTAACATTCTTTTTTCAATGTGACCATATGAATTCATTGCCTACTGTGGTATCACCATAGTCAAAGCATTCTCAAATCTAGTTTCAAAATCTGAATAAAGGGCATTTAAATGTTGAACGTAGACTAAAACGTCATTTTCCTGGCAGATTGTCTGTGATAAATTGAGAAATTGGGAAAATTTGCGAAGCACAATATTATACTCCTTTAGCTTATTTCTGGCAAGAAACACTAAAATGATGGCCCTTGTTTTAATAAATTTTATCTGTTGCCAAGAAACTGCAAATTAACCTAATTAATTTTGGCAAATATATCTGTTATATAAGTAAATTTGGTTTCCATTTGATTACATTTTCTTTTAAAATTAAAGTCATGATCTGGTTTAATAAGAGCCACTATCGTAGACCCCCAAATTACTTTTTCTCTGACATGGACCCCTTTATAGTTTTGTATTTGTAGCCAGACAATTAAATTCATTCATCAAAGCGAGAGCCATCGTTAACAATAAACTTAACAATTTCTTTATCCAGTGTTATTAGACCTGGCACCTTCAAGCTGGGAGAGCTACATTCAGAGTACAAGTACAGAGTTCAGAGTGATTGTAAACAAAAACAAAGGTATCTACTTACATAGCGTTCAGACGCCTTCTGGCGGCTACAAAGAGAATTCGTAAGGGGACTCTTAACACCCTTGCAGCTCGTCATACACTCCTGGGGGTCGATACAGACCACTTTGGGAATTTCTGATCTATTGTCTAAATTGAGGGGAAACATGGTTTTCCTGCGAAAAAAGGGGAAGAATTTTTAGGTGGTTCACGTTTTGGAAGTGATAAAAAGTCCATGAATGTAGTGCGTACCTGGCATAATGCACTAGCAGTAGAAGAGTGTAACATGAGAATTCTGAAGCTTGTTAAGAAATATAAGAAATGACTAAATGTATAAGGAATGATAATGTAAAGAATTGAAGGAAACTTCAAAGCATTTCCCCATAAATATTGCATTGTCTTATTTTGTATAACTAAACGATTTTTATTTTCTATATGACCCAGTATTTTTAATAGGGTATCTGTAATCTGATTCCCGTACTTATATCTGTAATCTAAGTAATTGGTTTTGTACTAAAGTCACTCTAAATTTATCCAAGGAATATTGGTGACGAACCTCGTAATTTTAAGCTATGATCAAGTGACAAGGATGGCGTGATAACACTAGATTTTTCTTCTAGTTCTCGCACCACACCACGAGAGAACTTTTGAAGCTCATTAGCATTTAACGCGCTCCAATCCAGTCATTCCAATCGATGGAACTTTAAGAGAAATCAATGACTTAGTGTGTATAATCTATCTTGAACATTCACCATGACACTCACAATAATATCCTTTTGAATCTGAAAAATTACTCTAGAACAAATTACAAAGACGAATTAAATAATCTGTTTTGTTTAATTGACCTTAGTTTTGATATTACTTACAAAATCACAAACTTAAGCAAAACCTTCTCACTATAAATGAAAGGGAACAAAGAGATATATTAGTTTATATAATTCGAAATTTAATCAACCGCGACATCATGACGACCTCTTATTTCTGACCAATTAAAATTATTTTATAGCGCCATCTAGGAACAAACATACAAACAAAAATTGATACACAACATAGTAAAATACTAGTTAGCGTACATAAAATTTTAATTCAGCGTGCAAACTAGCAAATATATTTGCGAAAAATTGTCTTAAGAGTTATGGAGGACTGGAGACAATTCTTATTTCGTAACATTTTCTTAGGATATGCCGATTATATATGTACTGCATTGATTGTAACATATCAATTATTAATGGAAATGTTATTTCTGTTTAGTTAGAGGAATTACATTATATTTCAAAACACATTCCTATGTCATTTATCTATTAATTTGAATTATTTCATTTATATGCGTAGCTTGAATGTTATATTACAAAAAATGGCGTTCAGAGAACAACAACAATTCTTCGAAATTAATCTGCATTAACATTAACCTTACTTTATTTTCTCCAGATCTAACCCATTAATTCTGAAATTGTAATGAAATCTCCCCTTCTAAATTTAGTTCCCTGGACACCTCATTTGAATTCTGCCACGTTACGTATGTCACGCAACGATTGTGACATCACGCTTCACTTACCCAACCTATCCACGTCCACCTTATCCAAATAGGCACTGATTAAAAGAAACTTTCTTTTCTGATATTCATAAGTTAAGAGAGAGCCAAGAAATGGATTCTTACCTGTCGTTGAAGATTAACGTATGCATTATTCATAGGTTAAATTACAATTTTTGTTTCCTATAAAAGAGAAGGTAGTAAACAGAAGCTTCTAATCAACAACAAATAAAATACCAGTAGCATATCTGTCACATGTACATGTTGTCGCAATCTTTTGTGGTCTTGATTGATTCTCTTTAATTTGAATAAAATTTTTGGTGATAGTTTTTGGCATCGCCTCAGGGGGACAGGATGTCATGGGAAAAGATCAGACACTTAATGCACACACACACAAGTTATGTATTTGGTTACAATATAGAGTGCTTGTAATTCCTAAGATTAAATCTGATAAGAAGGTTGTATAATTTTGTGGGAGGATTTTTTAATTTGTGTGTGTAGTTAAATGGTTTATCTACCGCATTATGATTTATTACAATTTTTTTCATGCAATTTTTTTAATCACTGCATTGAAGATTAAGGGATATACATAACTCTAAAATACTCAACTTTGGTATATTTAATCCGTTAAAACTAATTAATTAAATTGTTGTTTTAAAGTACCATCTATCCACAAAGGTCTAAAATATTCTCATAAAACTAAAAGACCGAATGACTATTTTCAAGCAGTTTTAACTCTTAGAAATGCTAAATAACCAGAGAACCTTAATATTTTTGAGCACAAAATATTTATTTTTATAAACATTATTAAATTTTTAAAATTTATACATATACATATATTTACTTTTTTACACATAAACTTAATTTGATGATATTCAAAGAAACAGTTTTTTTTTTACAGAATTGTTTTCATTAATACACAGAAATTCATTACACGTCGTGCATTTTGAGTTAGGTTTCGATTGAATGTTTTTTAAAGCAATGTTTCCCGGGGTAAGAAATGCTCTATTTTCTTAACACGAACTACTGCATCTTGAATCTTGTTCAATCTCTTGATCGTCATCTTAAGAATCTGACGAAAATTCCAGCAGATTATTTGCTGGGACTTCGTCATCTGAAAATAATCTGTTAGTAAAATAATCTGATTTCAGATGGTAGGTTCTGTAATAAATCCAAAGCCTCTTGAAGTCTGGGCTTCTTTTTTCCAGACACTCTATGGAAAGAAAAAAAATAATAATGATAATAATAGCACCTTTAAAACCTCCTATTATTGTTAAATATCAGTTACACATAAAGACATTAAAATGTTGTTAATTTTTGAAATAAGAATAGATATTTCATTTAATTGCGTTGCAAAAAAACAAGCTCAGATTCAAAGTTCAAAATTTTTTGAAAACATTAAATAAAGCAATAAAAAAGCAAAATAAATAAGTTAATCTGAAAGAAATGCCAAAAAAGCATAAATCTATTGCATTACAGTAATACTCTACGACACGACAAAAAACAACAACAATCCACACCGGATGGAAAAAAACTAAGTTCTTGCTCTAACGCCCAGTGTGTTGTCGGTACTTCTAAGTGCTACAAAGTTATTCAACTGTAAAATTAATTATATATATTGTTCACTAAATTTAAATAAACAAATCGTTTTCTATGGTCTTAAGTAACATACAAAAAAATAAGGCTCTTAAATTTTGACATTAAATACTTTTTCGGAATAAAAATGATAATCTTCGAAATTCAATCAAAATGTCAGCTGAAAACGCAACTTCTGTTTTAAAACTATATATTCACCTTCCCCACCAAAATACTTACGTAGAACCTGTTCTGCCATGTATCCTGGAAGAGTGGATTTAAAAGAATATTCCTGGTAAGTATCAACAGAGTATTCGTAAAAATGGTTGTTCTATGTAATTTTAAAGTGAGTTGTATTTATATATAAAATACCGTCGGTAAGATAAAGGGTTGTTATTTAATGCAGTTTTCTACTTTAATCCAAGTATTTGAATTCAAATTTTCCATTTATTTTCTTGTGTTTTATAATTAGCTACAAATGATCATTTACCTATCAGTAACAGGTAAAATTTTGTTAGGTTTTAAATATTTATTGTGTGTGCAAATGTAACCCGAAGATCATATTCGTAATATAAGCGGTATAAGTAAGAGTTCTGGTTTCATTTAGTTGTACTTTGTAAATATATAAAATACTGTCACACATTAAACCTGATTGAACCTGTAAATCTTGAAGTACAGAAATAACTGCAGTGTGCTTGTTGAAGTGTCGCTATCTTCATCTGAAAATGGTTTACAATTGTGAGGTCCGTTGCCAATACTACATTTTATGGTTAAATGATATCATCTAAAAGAGAAGACTGTTATTAATATTTTTGGAAGAGAATTTTTTAAAGTAACAATTATCTTTTTTTTTAAATATAATTTCACTTTTAAAGAAGTGTAATTAAAATAAAGGGAAATTTATTTTTTTAAGTTATAGAATAAATAAATTTGCATTTTAGAGAAAGGAAAAAATTTTAGGATTTTCTAACCTACAAAGGATTTTCTGTCCTGAGTTAGGCAGTAGAAGCCAAAAAGAAGTTTTTGAACATTCTGCTTAATATATTAACTGAAAAGGGGATCTGATACTTCAAGAAACACAACACAATACATCAAGTGTGTTAAGAAAAACTACACAATACGTCAAGTGTGTTAAGAAAAACTACACAATACGGCAAGTGTGTTAAGAAAAACTACACAATACGGCAGGTGTGTTAAGAAAAACTACACAATACGTTAAGAGAAACATTTTACCCAACAATGTTAAATATGAATCCTGCTATTTTTGAGACTGTATATTTATTATACCGGGACCTTCTGCACCTAAGGTTGTGGGTTCGACCCCGGCCCAAGTCGGTGGATTTTTATGATGCAGAAAATCGACAGCGGCCATGTCGTATGATTATACAGACGGCATGTAAAAGCTCCCTAGAGTATCTGATTTTTTTGGATGCTCTCGACAAAATTAAATCCTATTACAGGTTTGCATCGGCAGAGCTCAGATGCCTTCCTCTGGAGAGGAAACTGGGCTTCAAAATTACCTGCTGCGATTGATATCAGCCTCTATAGTGCCGCATTAAAAAAAGATACCAGCTTTCGGGGAATGTACTAGGTCTGCAATAGTAAAACACCAATACGCAGCCCATTAGAAATATAAAAAAATATTTATCATACCGTGAAGAACATATTTAAATAAACCATTTTGTCAAACACCTACTAGCATTTCACATAAGATAAAAATTTTAAAAAATAATTATTTTACCCGTTTTCTTTTTAAATGATTAGATGAAATCAAAAATCCATTTCCTGTAATTATTAAATTTTTCCAAAACTAAGGTGAAAAGAAATTTTGAAATCTAAGGGGCAAAAAAGTAAGAATGGTTCAACTTAAATGAAATAGTAAAACAAAATATGGACAGTTGAAATAAAGAAATAATAATGGGTGCTAATCTTTAATCTCGTTTTCTATTAATAAAGTGGGGCCGCGGTAGCCTAGTGGTCAAGGTATCGGATCGTGGCTGGCGTGCATGAGCTCGAGCCCCTCACCACTAAAGACCCACCGTGTAGGGGAGCGATGCACGTAAAACCAGTCGAAAACTCAAACGTCCTCCCGTTGGTGTGGTAGTTAGGAGAGGGGTGCTAGCTCAGATGACGGCCTCATCATTTGATCATGGTTCAAAATTACGAGGTCCGTCACCAAAAGCTGAACAGTATGTGCGACATTTATATTCACTCACTTTTACCAAACTTTGAGAGTACTTGAAATGGAAGAAATAGTTTATATTTTGATATTCGTAGCACACACACTCATGAAAACAGCATACTCACTGTAGTGAAAGAGTTTAAATGTAACCAATCTACCTCTCTTACGTGTCTATGTCACTTTTATTCTAACTCAAATGAGTATTTCAACTCGTATTATTTAACAATGCATCGAGGAACAATGACAAAAATAAGTCCTATGTATTATTCCTTGGTGATATCTGAGCCTTACAATCATTTTGGACATGAAAGCACAAAACTGACTTCAAGCAATGCAGAACAGCCTTTTCTCTCCAACATTACCTCAATTTATTGTTTTGGATTGAGAAACAATGAATCCAATGTTGATGGGACAAACGGTAACCACTTGGCAACGTCACGTTCCGTGTTTCATCTAGAGGGGCGCCACCGTCAACTCTTCCTTCCGGGGGAAACAGGGAAATGAACGCACACTTCGTGATCGACGCTCAGAACTGCAAGCGTGCACGCGAAGGGGACGGATGCAACATTTATTTTAATCGTTTGCAATGACATTTTTATGTGGGGAAGCTCTAAAAACAATTTTCGAACCTCCGAGGCTCATTTTTTTTTGTTGTTGTTCTTTTTTTCCCCAAGCAATCTAGCTTCTGGAGGGATATGTTTAATTTCCAGCCATTTTTAACTGTTGGATGTTATTAAGTACTGGAGCAGCTAATCATTTCGCACCAAATGTGGTTTTGATGCATTTCGGAAATGTCTCTGGCCACATTTGGCTTCTGATTTGCAGAAGTGATGGTTTTCTTGGAAACATCACGTTCGAAATTAGCTACATAGGGAACTATTTATAAATGCTTTTTAATGGGAAAATGAAGTCTGATTCCATGGAAATGTATTGATCAAAAAAAGAATGAAAGAAAGCAGTCAAACTAATGATTGTGCCCTGATTTCACAAAGAAAGTTATATAAATGGTTTATAAATAATTTGTTTAAAACAGAAGATATTTTATTTTTTTTCTTAAGATATCCGACTACCCTAAAATTGTAAATTTTGCTAAAATTGACAACTTTTTGTGATTTTATTTTATGGGCTATCTTGTTAGCTTTATAAAAATACCAAGTTTATTATTTTCCGTTCACTAGAACAAAAACTACAAGTGTTTTAGTAAAAGCAGATGCCCTTACAAAAAGCAAGATGTCATACTATGTAACGCGTTTTACTGGAAATGTGGTTTTTTTTTAAATGTTCAAACGGACCGATTGCTCAAACAGTTTTGAAAATAATTAACTGAATTTTTTTGTGTATGTTCTGTATAATAGTAGAAGTGTCTTAACCTTCAGATTTATCAATCACTGTTTTATTACAAAATTTACAATCTCTTATGTTAATATAATCACTGTTTTTTTTTTTTTTTTGTTTTTTTTTTGCAATTTTATATAATAACTAAGATAAGGGGCTCTAGTTTTTGTAAAAATTAAAATATCTCTTATCCTGAAGGTCATTTCAAAAATGAATAACATAGCAACACATCAGAATTGAAAATTTGGCTCACAAACCTTTGGTACAAAATGGGCCACGTTTATGTTATGTTTTGTAAATTTTTATGAATTTTTTCCCATTTTAGTAATAATAGTTTTTTTATCTACATAACTTTAGTATATTTTTCTTAAAATGTCTGAACAAATCTAAAAACAACAAAAAAATCCCCCTACCTCCAATTTTTTTAAAAAAAAGAGTTGTCGCAAGTAGTCGGATACCTTTAAATATTTGAGAATGAATTCCCAAGCTATATTACAAATGTTACATTGTAATTTGTGAATCTTATGTAGTGTTTATATATATGAATAAAATCAATTCAACCACTCGTATATTTATTTCTATATTTTGTATCATATATTAGTAAATATATTTTTATTCCGTGCGCTTATGAGATATGCGCTCTTTTCCGATAAAAGTGTTACAATGCAAAATCTCAGTTAAATATTAAATGTTTATAATATGTTTAGCCAATAACAGAATTATGTAATTGTAATATACAGTTTACAATGCACGTAATAATTAGTAATACGAATTTAGATATACACAGTGAACCACTTTACACAATATTTTCACAGACATTTGCTTATATAGCAATGTATACATTCAGGTGGATCGCGGCTGTATGTAGAAAAAAAATGTTATTAATCGGTACCTACCTATGTGGAAAAGATGTTCTATATTAAGGTGATTAGGAGAAAAAATAATTAAAAATAATAATTTAAAAATTCAATATTGTCACAAAACTTCCATTAAACTTCGAGTAAAAGTAACTTTAGACTCAAAATAAATAAATTTTTTACACTATAAATAACCAAAAGTTATAATTGTTGCTAAGTGAGTATTGAGAGTAGTGAATATTACACAATTTACATTACAACATGTCATACCCCTGACATTCAAAATTACTTTGTTCTTTACCTTTAAAAATGCTCTAATACTTGAACCTCATTTCCCTTTTGTGGCAATACTTAACACTAAATTTAATTTTTTTTAAATTTCCCCCTTCATTTTTTTTTTCAGAAATCATCTTTTCTGTATAGGTTGATTTAGAAATTCTGAAAAAAAAATTTCAATTTACCCAAGTAAATATGTTATATGCGTGTGTATATCATACAGAAAGGTTTTATAATTCTAATAACTATTTTAATTTCCTGACTTATTTCTAACTATCGTTTAACAATTAATAATTGAACGATAAACATAAAGATATCTATATTATAATCAGTTAAATTAATATTTTTACTTATATCGCTTAGAATACTTTTAATCTTTACTTTTTTGTAGAATTTCGTTGTAACTTGAAGAACTGTGAATCACACACAAACTCATTGACGCAATAGCTCATGAAGGCCAAGGTCTACTGTGCCTATCTCAACTTTCGTGACCTTAGACGCTTGGGTGCATGTGCAGATGTTTCGATTAAGTGGTCAATCAGACGCAAAACCCCCTGTGTTCAGTTCCCAAGCAAGCTCGGTATTCATTTATCGACCCACTGAAGGGATGAAAGGCTGAATCTACCTTAGCTAGCGAAGGATTTGAAGCTAGCTCACCTTGAGGCTGTAAAATTAATATCAATTTTGTCCAATTAAAAAGAACAGTTAAAACTGTTAAAGGGACTTTATTTATGTGAAGATTGTACATTAAGGTGAGCTGAATTTTTTCTCTCTCTTTTGATCACTACATCTCAGAAAAATTTGCCTTCCTTCATCTTAGAAACGCTGCCTTTCTCCCGGTTAAATCGAAACGCAAAAAAAAATTTCAAATCAAAATATATTTTCTATTTGCGCATCGCATATTTTAATCAAAATTGAGACATTTTGCTTATTTTTGTAATTTTTTTTAAATTTATATTATTCAAAATGTGAAGCTTGTGATATGAGGAGTGAAAAAGAAAAAGAAAATTCGTAAATTCAAGGTATTTATTATTCGTGTAAAAAAGCTCGAAAAAACTTTTTTGTTCCTTTTGTAAAATTAACAATATATCATTGTTTTATTCGTTTTTTTTTCTTTCCACTTTTAATAAGAAAAACGTAATAACTATTTTTGACGACTAATTTAGTACTTTATGTGTATCTATCATTAAACTGGTTTGTCACTGGCCTTCTGCGCCTAAGGTTGCGGGTTCAACCCCGGCCCAAGTTGGTTTATTTTCATGAAGCAGAAAATCGACAGCGGCCATGTCGTATGATTATACGGTACGTAAAAGATCCGTAGAGTGTATGTTTGGCTTGGATGCTCTTGGCAAAGTTAAATCTTAGTACAGGTTCGCATCGTCAGAGCTGAGGCGCCTCCCTCTTGGGTGGAAACTGGGCTTCAAAATTACCTGCGGCGATTGGTATCCACCTATATGGTGCCGCACTAAAAATTATACCAACTTCCAGGAGTGTACCAGATCTGCAATGGTAAAACACCAATCGCAGCCCATTAGAAATAAAAAAAATCATTAAACATAACTTTTAAAAATTTTCAATATTTTTATTCAAATAAGTCTTATAAAGCGAGATTTTTGAGAACATTTGGATATTGATCTTGGTAAGATTCAAAGTATCCATTTCTTCAAAATATTTATTTTTCATTCACAAAAGAATTTTTTAAGAAATAGCAATGTTTCATATTTTTTTTTCTTTTTTAAATTCATCCTTTTCCACCTTTAATAAATAAATCTTCTTAAAACTGAAACATATTTTTTCCTTTCCATTTTTTTATTGAAAAAAAGGATGGTTTTTAAAGTTAGATTTCTAAAACAATTTGAACGCAATCGCTGGGTATTAATTAAAGCACACTTGTTCCTTGTACTAATTTTTTTATGTAATGAATCATTGGCATGTGTCATATTACAGTTGATATGGAAATAGAAACATCCCTTGCTAATTAACCAAATTATTTTGACATTCATCAATCTCCAAAACATGGTAATGTGACAATCAATTCCTCAACAAACATTTTAACTTTAATTACTTTTTAATGCTGAGTGTTAACGCCAAAAATATATGGTAAAATTGTTCAGTGTAATAAAATCTTTAGGCGAAAGAATTTCGGGTGTTCTATGTTTGGTATCTCCGGTTGTTTTTTGCTAAATAAGCCTCCTTCTCACAAATATGTCTTAATAGGTTGTTTCCAAGAACGATATCAGATGTCACTACGCTCAAGTTTGTGAGTTTCTATAAAGTATCTGAAACAGTGGCTTGAAAAAATTGAATATTTACACGAAAAACATTTTTTTCTTTCTTGCAATTTCCAAGTACACGATGGTATAGCTAATTATTAAGCTTGTAACGGGTCTATTCACGTACCTCCTACTAATCCTCTTGGGGAAACACTTTCTTTAAATATTATTCTCTTAAAAACTTTCTCCCGAAGAAAAAGATGTGACTTATACAAATCAAGGCTTATATTTAAACATTAACTTTCAGGTTCTAAGAGAGGTTAGGAACTAAATGATAGCAGTTAGTGATTTGAGTAAAGTAATAGAAAGCTAGGCGAGAGTGTTCCGTAGATTATTTGCTTAGTATTTAAGATTGACGATTTGTCAATTAGATATTTAAATTGGATTAGCGTTGGCTTGAAGTAGATTAATTTAGAACGTATCTTCGATTATTTTGAATGTGTATGGTTAAAACATTCCTAGAGTAAGTGATTAAATTTACAATTAAATATTACTTATATCGTCTTCCTCGCTTTTGCTCCCATATTTATTTAAAGATGCATTTCCTAACTTGGGTTGTTCAGGTTTCTTAAGTTGTTGAGTTTGTAAATAAATTTGTTTTGACTATGAATCTCTTACACTGATGGATGGGACAGCCCCACAAGCTAATTAAAGTTTCATTCTTAAAAAGGATAGATATCTTCAAAAGTGAATCTGCTCTAATATACAAATCTACACATCTTTGTAATAATATAAAAACTCCTACTGCCATATGAACTGCATTTGCCAAAAATATCCAAATTTAGGGGAATGCATGGTTAAAATCAATTTTTATTGTGATATAATGTCAACTAAATTCCTTTAATTGAGTTAGGTTTTACGTCCCAAAAAGGAGAAACTAACATTTGAGAAAGTTTGAATGTTAAGATTTGCAGGAAGCACGAACTCATAAATTATCAAAGAGGTTTGTAAGAAAAGCAAAGAGTAAAAAGTCCTAGACGTTACAAAGTACTTTGAGTGGAGACCTACAACCTAGGACATATTGATACTGAACAAATAAAAATGCATAGGTATTCTTATGTTTCAGATAATGGTAAGCAATCCCAAGTCTCTGATTTGGCGCTTTTGAAAAAAAAGTGTTGCAATTAAAGAATTAAACTAAGGTTAGCATCATTGGTCAGTAATCGCTATGAAGTCTCTGATCGAACAACAGCTGCAACCTCTCATCCGTTCTTCGAGGTTATGGTGTAATAAATAATTCAGATGTAGATTTTCAAAGTTTCCCCATCACACCCGAGAAATGGAACGCTCAGTCAAACTTAAGACGAAGACATTTCGAAAAGTATGGAGTGCAGAAGTAGGAGACAGCATCATTATATAGGATGACTCTATTTAGGAAGATCAAAACCCGATGTTGGTACCTTGTACACTTCCGCTATTGTCGCTTGTCGCGCTCCCTACAACTTATTACTTCTACGACTTCACTCATACCAAGCGGACGTACCATCCTAGTCGTCCAGTCGTACGAAAGTATCTCTTATCATATCAAGTGCCTCTTTGTGTCTAATTTTACTTTAATTCTAAAATTCATTGATACATTGTAATTACTATTTACCTATGTTGGCCTTAATAAATCTTTGTTTGTTTTGGATTAAAGTTTTCTTTCTCACATTTGAGTTCTATCGACGTTAATTTTATTGCCGGCATCCCGCCGCATTTAGGCCTTCCGCCCCCTATTTTCACCCGAATTTTCTCGATGGCCGCGGTAGCCAAGTGGTCTAGGCATCGGATCGTGGCTAGCGTGTCATGAGTTCGATCCCAGTACCACTGAAGACCCGCCGTGAAGGGGAGCGATGCACGTTAAATCTGTCGAGAGCTCAAACGTCCTCCTGTTGGTGTGGTGTCATCTCAGGTGTCGTCCGCGTCACTTGACCATGCTTCAAAATTACGCGGACCGTCCCCAAAAGTCCTCTTGTTGCTAAAACAGTGCGACGTTAATATTCACTCCTCACCCATTATATCTCCAGGCGCATTATCCCCTCAGGGGGCTCACCTTCTTTAGGTGAGTACGGGTGTCACAATCCCGAGGTGCCCTAGTGATCTTTTCCTTTTCCCACGGGGTTTACTGTCTTTGGTAAACATGGGCTTCACGAAGCCGTGGTACCCTAGTGATCCTTCTCTATTTTCGACCCTCTTTCTTGTCATTCAATTCATTCTTTCTTTCTCTTCCCGTCTAGACCACAGATATTAAAACAAATGTTTGGCGCAGTATAGCAGAAATCGGCTCTTGCGCCAATAAACCCCAAAATCACTCACTCACACCCGTCTAGACTACAGATATTAAAACAAATGTTTGGCGCAGTATAGCCGAAATCGGCTCTTGCGCCAATAAACCCCAAAATCACTCACTCACTCACTCCAGGCGCATTATCGAATACTTTTTTCGTCTTCATCTCAACACTGTTACTTCGATCTATAACTAAATAATCCTGTTCCTTTAAATCTAGATTGTTAGCAGTGGTGCATACAAGGGGGTCCTGAATCCCCTCCAAAGCCCTTGATTTTTTTCGATTATAATCTTATGTATATAGTACGTAAAATTTGGGATCATAGTGCAATATTTGAACTAAAATATTGGATAGTTTTTTCTCAACTGTGCTGAAAAATAGGTTCACATACAAACAAAACTCAGTGGCACAACAGCCCACGAGGGCCAAGGCCTACTGTGCCCATCTCAGTATACGTGTGACCTTGGGCGCTGAGGTGCATAAGCAGATGTCCCGATCAGGTGGTGAGTCTGAAGCGAAACCACCAATGTGCTTAGTCTCCAAGCAAGCTTGGTACTCATATATCAACCCACTGAAGGGATGAAATGTTGAGTCGACCTGGCCCAGCCCGAGGATAGAGCACCGAACCTGTGGTGGGGAAGCGTGACCACTCGGCCACTAGACCAGGTTCACATGTAGTACTAAAATATTCAAAATGTATAAAATACGTTCACCATATTAAGTTTTCTTCATTAAAGTTGAAAACATAAAGTCGAAAAAAAAAACTATTGTTAGTTAAGAAAATGGTTTTCGGTACTCGAATTTTACACAAATAATAATTTATAGGTTATAATTTTCTTCCTCTCTCTTTGTAACCCAAATTTCACATTAAGAACAATAGCTTTACGAGACCGGTAATTTGAGAAATTATAAAAATAAAAGACAAAATGGCAAAATTTTTCCATTTTTTTTAAAATCGCGATGATAAGTGTAAGATGTTTTTTGATTTAAGAAAATTCCTTTTGCTAAGCTAGGTGAACGGGAATTTTTCTATAGTATAATGATTAAAAAATAAAGGATATTTAAAGTTCAGGATATTCAATAAAGGTTTAATAAGTAAAACGATAATAGTAAAAAAGAAACATGTATCCATACCGAAATGACAGATTTCTAATAAAATATTATTAGTACTCAGAGAAGGCTATTTTTATAAGTTCCATTATTTATTTATATTTATATTTTTTATTTATTTTATGGATTCAGATTTGAATGGTAAGCAACCGTGTGGATGAATCGAATTCTAAGCTCCCTTCGAAGGGAGTCGAGTGAAATATTGGTAATTGCAACGAATTGAATTTAATTGGACCAAAAAAAGAGTCATATTCAAAATTTGAGCAATATTAAATTGTTTTCTTTATTTTTTAATTTTTAATTTATTATTTATCTGTTTGCTTATTCTTTTCTTTCCTTTTTTCCCTCTCTTACCACTGGATTACCACGAAAATTAAGAAATTTGTTTAGTAATGACTGACCTAGATCCTAAAATGGCCGCGGTAGCCAAGTGGTCTAGGCATCGGATCATGGCTGGCGTGTCATGAGTTCGATCCCCGTACCGCTGAAGACCCACCGTGTAGGGGCGCGATGCATGTTAAATCTGTCTAGAGCTCAAATGTCCTCCCGTTGGTGTGGTGTGGTAGTTAGGAAAGGGGGTGCCAGCTCAGGTGTCGTCCCGTCACTTGACCATGGTTCAAAATTACGCGGACCGTCCCTAAAAACCCTCGTGCAGCTGAACAGTGCGACGTTAATATTCATTCACTCACTCACCCTAGATTCTTTAAACGTTTGATCAGAACATTTTATGTAAAATAACAAATTTAATGTATTATTTCGTCATCAATTGGAGTACCTTTTTACAGCTAACCTGAGTCAGTTTTCTGATATAAACCCTTATATATACCCGTATATATACCTTATATATACCTTTACCCGTATATATACCTTATAAATGAGATCTTTATCTTAAAGATAACTTACAAATGCCATCTTTTAGAGCTATCGATAGATTTCTTTCGAATTATTTTTACTCTTGTGATACAATGTAGAAACTACGACTTTAGAAAATATTTGTGTTGTATATATCTTTATAGTAATCATTTTTTAATTAGTATGTTATAAATTCCTAATATCTTCTAACTAAGAAAGCATATAATACTTTTTGATACAAATTTTGAATTAATAATGGAATATATTAATATTTGATGTGTGATGTAATTTATCACTCGTTTCTCTCCCAAAATCGTTTATTATACGAGCAGTTATAATTACCAAAATAGCATACTCAGATACGATTTTTCTTCAGATTTTTGCTTCTTTTTCAAGTCGTTTTTAAAATTTTTAGGTCATGTTAGGGATCATTTTTATAAATTTTAAGGTATCACTATCTAATTCGTAATGGAAAATTATTATAAAATTCCCCTTTCAGATCAAAAATACGTAACAACGTTTTAATTATAAAAGTCAAACCACATTTCCCTCACTCATTTTAGGTCGGATAAATGAAATAGTTATTAATTATATTCAAAGTCAAAAGAATTATTTTCGGATTTATTCAAACTATTTTGAAAGCTTTAGAAAATAAATCTTTTCTCTTTTCAGATTAGAGAAAGTTTAAATTCCTTACACGATATTTGTAAAATAAATAAATCAAAAGCTTTTTTTAATAAAAAACAATTGTTATGATATTTAAAAGAAAGCAAAATAATACAATGGTATAAAAATATGATATTCAATTATAACGAAAATCAATAAATTCTGTGAATCAAAATGATGAAATAAATATATAAGCAAACAAAGCCGAAACATCCACTCCATCTGTAAAACAAAGCAGCATTTAATTTAAACAGCATCTTGTAGAAAGTTGGAAAAAAATTTGCTATTGAATTCACTGTTAAGAAATTACAAGGATATCTAAAATTATATATGTATGTGGTTATAATTTATTTTTGAATATTAAATCCAATATAAAATATGTTTAGTCAAATTTCACTTCAATTTTATAGAATACAGATTTTGTCTAAATAATACGCACAACATCAAAAACATTTCATATATACCTTTTTACTTTGATATAAGAATTCATTATTTTTAAACATCATAGTTATTATCTTTTATATTTAACTTTCTTTATCACAATGGAGGTAAACTTAATGTTTGTTATTTCTTACAAATGTTTTTATCAAATAGATGAACAACTTTATTATTGTTATTTTACAACTGTTTTTATTAAACGGATAAACAACCTGTGTGTTTATAATTTCACTTCTGTTTGAAGGTCTCATTTCAATTCAAAGAAAGAATGGGAAAAGTTCGAACAATGGTGAACGACTTTCATAAATAATAAACCCGATGCAAAGTGCATAAAACAATGCATTTTTCATTTCGTGAGAAAATCCTAATCTGGAAAATAAAAATACCAAGAAGCATTTTTTAATTTTCGAAAAAAGTAACATTTCACTTTGAGCAATCTGCAATCACGACTTGTCACGTACGATCCTTTTATTAGGTCCATGTGGCGTGATCATTAAAATCAACAGGCCAAAAAGTAATATAAATGTATATATACATAAATAAAAAAAATGAAATTAAAAACTTATACACTCAAAACCAAAATGCGTTATTGTACTAGAAAAACTGACAAGTCAACTTTTTTCTTCTTTGATTTTGCCTGATATGAAATCATTATATTTTTTTTATGAAAGCAGTTTTTTTTTTCATTATTATATTCTAAATTCAGGGCATGCGTGATTCAATGCACGATTTACTTCCTTTAGGATGAATTCAGATAATAAATACTAAATGCTTCTGAGTGTTAGCAGCGCTTGGTGAAAAGCCAATGCTGATTTATATCGTGTGTAATTAGTTCATCAAGGGACGCTCCCTCATACCTGGCTTGTTATTCGCCGTGTAAAACGTACGTTGTTAGTCTCTGGATTATTCCCGTAAGCTTCTTAGGAACAAAACTGTATAAATCAGTTAACGTACATGCCTCTTTTTTTATTCAATTAAGTGGCTGCTAAAAGCAATTCTCCCACTCGAAGTAACAATTCTGACTTGAAACATTAAAAGTGGCAGCTGAGATTGATTTAATGTGCGGTTTAGGTGTGTGCAAATTAAGAGGCAACTTGGTGGTATTGCTTCAGAAATGGATGTGGAATTCTGGAATTTTTGAAATTAGCTACAGATAAGAAAAAAGATCCGATCTCTGAAAGTGAATTATGTGATAGAGGTTATTAAGTGTTAAAATAAGTAGAATTCCATACTTTATATCACAAATATGAAAAATTTATTGTTGAAAAAAACAAACTACAACCTATTGAGGTTACGTTATCCAAAATTGGTTTTTTAAGTATTGGATTATAATGGTCCACATAGAATATAAATGACATGTGGATATCATTTAGGTACAGCTAAAATCTTCCTTTAAATATAGAAAGGGGGGGGGAGTATAATTTGACTTCAAAATAAGCTGCATGTTTTATGAAAATACTTGGAAGGTTATCAATTATGGAAAATATATTAGAAATAGCAGTGTTATCTGCTAACTTAGCTGGGTATTTCATGACATTGTACGGACACACATTCTTTTTGGATTATTACAATCTAAATCCGAGCATTAAATTTCTGGTTGTGCTGAAAAATATTCTATAGTGGCTTTCACCTCTTAATTTAAAACGGACAGGACTTAAATTTCTTATCATTTATGTCCCTGTAGTCTTCCTCTCCGCTCGCGAGTCCATTTTTAGCGGATCTCTACTAAAAAAAAAACGTGCTTGCTGATTTCAAGTCTGTAAGTCAAAAATGGAATTATCTATAATTCTATGTTTCCCCTTTTTACAAAACCCGTTCTTAGCGAATCTCTACTGGACAAAAGAAACATTTTTGCCAAATTTTGTCTGTAAGTGTAACAATTCAAAAATGGTAGTTTTTGTCTGTTTCGGGCCCGCAATCCCTCTGGGAGTTAATTTTTACGAAATCCGTTCTAAACATATTTCTATCCAACAAAAGGAGTATGTTTCCAAAATTATTTTTCTCTGTTTGTCTAAATTGGACATTTTGTTGGAAGTAGAATAAAAACGTTTTGTACAGTAGAATTGGAAAAGTAAAATATAAAAAAGAATATTAAAACACTTCCATTGCATTCTCAAAAGTTGTTTGATATTATCTCATTTTTTGCATAGGCAACAAATAAACCAAACAAATATAACGAAGCAAATTTCTTAGTTATAGTATTCTCTTCATTAAAAATATAAAAAAATACTTTGTTTCATTTTGCAACTATTATAACGTACAAATTCATTTCAAATACCATACTTATGTATATTATCGGGTAAGCAATCCCAAGTGACTTCATTTTTATTTTTATATGCTATTTGTAAGTAGATAAAAAGTTGGGATGACCGGACATCATTCGTTAGACGCCTCATTCATCTTACAGAGTTATGAAGAGATTTTATAATCCATCACTTTTTCTTGCACTGAGGTTTTCTTGCATCTTTCACATAGCTTACATTAAAAACAAGTCACAAGCAGGAGGAAATTCCTTAAATGCGTGATTAATTCAATTTTCAAAGAAGAGAATGACGTAGTTTATTGCACATTCTTGATTATTGCACAACTTGAACTCAAAAATCCAAGCGACCAAAATAAAAGCAGAATTATAAGCATACGATAAAATTCAAAGATTTAAAAAAAACAGGCTCATTGATTTTTTATTTAATTTGGAGTACAAGAGCTTTTAGGCCACCATGTGTATATGGTAAAAAGGATAAAATAACAAATATTTCTTTTATGAATAAAAATGATCTAATAACACAAATAGATTAAGTTTGAATATAACAGATTAAATGTGTTACGGACAGTCGAAAGTATGATATTAATTTTGCCCGTGTATACATAGATTATTTTTGAGATAACTGAAATAGGCCTAAACAGAAGGGTAAATGGTTCACATGAAACGAAGTGATCAATTCTCGATGTTTAATAAAATTGATGTCAAGAAATAAGCTTGCTCAACCCCTTAAGTGCCACAGACGTGTATACACGTCCTGCTTTAATGCCCCAGACGTGTATACTCGTCCTTAGAAAGGAGGACTCTTTGTACTTCGCTGATCTGCTTAAAACTAGTCCCATTGGCTTTGGATTATAACAACGTGACACACACACACACACATTGACAGTGTTTCTAAAGAATTTACTTATTTCGGAGAAACGGTGGAGAAGGAACTTGAAAGGGGGGTATATTGCAGGAACGATAAAATTCATAACTAAGCAATTTTTCTTGTTTTTTTGTTTGAGTGTACTTTTTTTTAATTCTTCACTTGCAGTCATTTTCACTTAAATTGCGAAAAAGGAGCTTTCTAAGTTTTTGTTCGAATGCACTAAATGTGATACTGTGTTATGTGTTCAACCGTGTTTCAGGACATATCACAGAAAAGATAAGTTATAATTCATTTTTTTTTATTTCATAGTAACTCTGGAGATTAAATTTTTATTTTCATTTTATTATTCTATCTTTTTTTCTTTCTTTCTTTTTTAAAGTGAAAGTAAAAAAAAATTAGGTGGAAAAGAACGTTTTTTCTTTTCCCCCAATAAATTGCGTAACAACGCGCCTGTGTGAAAACGGTGGCCCTGGGGGGGGGGGTGAATTTTGTAACCTTTTCTCTGCAATTAAGGGGTTATCTTTTGTGATTTTCCTTTTATTGAGGAAAAATTAAAATTACGTTTAAAATCAACTAGTTTTGAGTAAAAATTACTATAAAGAATAATTTTGCTACTTTAAATTATATTTTTTTCTATAAAAGTATCCGCCAAATTCATTTTTCCATTTCAAAATTACCAGCCATATCTATGTACATACTTCATATGCATGAAAATTACTAATGCTTTTGATAGGTCTTATACCTGTGAGAGAAAAAGAAATTTCCATATCATAAATATACCTCCGTCCATAAAATCACCTCCCGAAAACTGCATTAATTTCGATTAGACAAAAATAACAGCAAATCACCCTAAACCATGAAACAGGAACCAGAAAGGCATCATAAATTATACTCCACAAAGGTATCCATGATGATGGGATAGAACTCTCCATCAAAAGCTACGAAAATTGCATGCAGTTAGGTTTTCATCATTATTTTTTTCACCCACCAAATAACCGGATGCAGGGTCTACCTGCAGACTCATAACTTAACGGGAACCACATTAGACAAAGTTCCGAAGGGGAAATTGAACTTCCTTCCCTCGTCCCTCGAGATATGGATTGCGGTCCGCTCTTTTTTACTGTTTGTTTATTAATTTTCGTAATATTACTGCTGGGACTGCTTGTTATAATCATCGTGTGAGTCTAAGTTACTGACGGGGAGTTGACAGCCGTGCAATTTTTAACGGTCTTCTCGCGATCTGTGGATTTCAACAGCTTGGCAGATTTTTATGTTGATGTAGAAAAAATATGAATATAAAAAGCTAGAAATACATTTCTTGAAAAAAAAGCGCTTGCTTCTAAATAATATCTTTCCAACTGCATCGTATAAATGATTGATAGTTGCGAATATTTCTTATTTTTATTTCTAAACATTATCAACTTTCATAGTTTCTAAGCCAGTGATGGCCAACTTTTTTGGGAAGGGTGCCATAATCTCAGGGGAAAAAAATTGCGTGCCACTTCAAACTTTTCAAACAAACACATGAAAAGGTGCAAAAATGTTACTTATAGGTTTATTATGGAATTTTTATGGAAAAAAAAACATATTTTATGCAAGTCCAAGAAGTGGAAATTTAATAATAATATAATAAATAAGTCAAAAGTACAAACTTAACTTTTATTGTTAAAATTTTTTTTCAGTTTCAATCAGTTAGGGTATGTAAAATAAAAATGAGTAACCAGAAAAAGTTGATTCTAAATAGTTTTTAAACAGTCAGTACTTTTTTAATGTGGTTTTTTTTTAATTTGTAGATTTTTTACTGTGTCATCTACAATAGGATTAGTACTCAAAGATGCTCACAAAATCGGATTGTTTTAGGTGTGCATCAGTTTCTTTTTTTCTTCTTAAGAATAGAGACAAAAAAGCAAAAGTGCGCTCACAAAAGAAAATATATCGGGAAGAAAAGCTAAATCTAAAAGCCCATCTTCATTCTCGTCAATCAAGCACTCACTTCTTTGTTTTTGTTTTTTTTCCAGATATTTTAAAACATCCTCCCTCAAATTCCAGAATCTCACGAAAGTACTTTCTTTGGAAAACCAACGCACACAATTTTTTGAAGGAATGTTGTCTACATTCTATTTGTGACGGTTCTATCCGCGACTTTATTAACACCTTGTGGACTCTTCTGGGGAAAAACAAATTAGTTCAACCAACCTTCGCCGATCAAGAAAGCGTGATTATGTTAATGGAAGTACATTATATAAATTCTGTTTTCGCGAGTTTGTGGTTGACACGTTGGAGTTGGCAATTAGGAGTTAGCGTAGAGTCTGCGAATTGGTTTGTTAGTCGAAGATGGAAAGAGATAGTGGAATTAGTAAGAGGTCTTGGAGCTGTCCAGGAAAAAGATTACAGAGCATGAATCCAATAACATTGATCAAGCCTGATAAAGATCACCTGCAAGTTTCCAGTGTAGAATCCGAAGTATAAAAAGTACAGGAATTGTGAGCTTGATTAATTAGAAGCTAGCTTAATAGTGTGCGACGTAGTTATATTTGAGCGTATTTAAGCTGTCTTAGACTCAGTTGAGGGTCTGTAGTAGTATCCCCATGTTATAGAATCTCACCTCCGCGCTCTACTATTTAATCACCCACCAAAATTAGATTGTTATTGTCTCTGATTGATATTTGGAACAAATAAATTAATTAGATTGAAATCATGTCTGTGGATCATTCAGTTTCTCCCACACACCTAGCCGGGTTTACAGGTAGACAAGGGGGTTCAGATGTAAGCAGTAACCAACCGCTATTACATATTGTAATTTAATGAAGTATAAATATAAATTTCGATGTTTTGTCTTGTCTGAGACAGCCACCTTTCAATAAAACAGTAAAAAAAATTAGAATTTATTATCTTTTTTCAATAAATTTTCGCATTCCACACTGTGGCACGCGTGTCACGGCTTGGCTATCCCTGTCCTAAACATACAATTTTAGGTATAGTAGGAATAATAAAAACTTTTCTGAGATCACATAAAAAATGAAACAAAATATAAAATTTTCTGGTCCTCTTTCTTAACATATATTTCTTAGTCTTTTTATAAAGTACCATAATGCACAATTCTTATATTACTTAGTTAAAGATAATTAACATAATATTTAACCAGTTATTTGCGACGCCCCCTATGTGTGTCACTGAAATCAAGCTATGACGAGAATACTCTTCTTTCGAAGTTAAAATATTGGATCAGAAAGGTGGGTTTATTTTATAAAATTACCAATTTTATTACTAATACTTATTGTAAGGGGGCTCTGTGTACCCAGCTATAAAGTAATTTAGCTTGGTCGTAGGTTTATGAAGCCGACGGTCCTTCCGACCGTAAGTTTTTATGGATATCTATGAATTTTATTAAACATCAAAATTCCCGTAGTATAAGAGACCTAAATACACATTAATTGGTTTCCCCTTCTTTACTGATCAAATATTTTTTTTTTACCTGTCTTGACTCTAAGGAAGTTCTGGTGATGTGATGTAGGGTTGATCATAGTCCTCTTACCATCCTTGGCTTTCCCACTTCATTAAAATAACTATTGCTTAGGCAGCACGGCATTGGGTATCAACACATAGGTGAAACGTCAAACAATTGGCATTTACACCTCCCGATATATAAGTAATTTCATGCCAACAGAGAGAGTTATCACTGGGTTCAGCATCTGGTCGGCGTTATGCATTTGTCCCATGGTGGACAATACCTGAAAGGACCCAATAAAAAATAAACATTCCGACTTTTGCCTTTGCCCCGTTTAGGCTAATATCTAAAAAACATTATCATTGCAAATTCGTTATGCGAACTTATACGCTGTTTTAGCCGGAGCATATAGGAAAGTATGTGTTCATCCTAAAATTTTCATGTTTTGTATTTATTGGTTTTACTCAAGACCTGGTCTTAAAATATTCTAAACATCTTAAAATTTGAGGGTATGTTCTGTTTTTCTCAAAAATTGCAATTTAAATAGCCAATGGCCATTACTTTTTGCGCATGACGAGTATACTCGTCAATACACAAAATCCTGCAAATTCTACATGACGAATATATACGTCAATCATAGTTTACTGGTGAACAGATTCATGCTAGAAAAAATATCAAAAACAAGTCATAGCACATAATAACCATAATTAAGTTGAACTTGTTTTGTCATTTGTGAAATTAGAAATAAAGCTTTGGCTAATTCTGATGATGATTCATTCTACCACCAGACGCAAGCGGACCCATGTCACCAGATTGAAAGCCTTAAGAAAACTAATATTTTAATGTCTATCAAAAAAGGTACAAAATAATTTTTTTAGAAAAACTGCTAATGCGCTCTTTACGTTTAATCATGAGATGATTATTTCAGTCTCTTCTCTCATGAATAAAAAATATTGACCACAAGAATTTCAGCAAAATATTTTGATTTGAAACTTTATATATATCAACATTTTTATTTGTAGTCATAATAATTATCTCTCTATATTCTAAAAAAATTCGTGATAATGTAATAAATTAATTTATTTATCTCACGCACACGAGAAAACAATAACAAAAGGGCGGTAATTCCGGTTCAATATTATGGTTAAAAATTGGCGATAAGCCCAATCTTCAGTTCAATCAACTACTTCAAGCTCAAAGAATAACACAACACTACAACATAAATGCGTGTCTAAAAATTGAAACGCGTTTGCGTTAGAGAGTCACATGTAAATGAGAACGAACAATTACATAATTTGTACGAAGGGGGTTAGTTCACCGTTAGGCAGACAAAGAGTACCTTCCCCCAGATTATGAAAAAATAAAAAAAAAGGAACTAGATTCACATACCATTTCCCTTCCTCCAAAATACTCAAACCACTCACGAAGTAAGGATTAAAAAAATCATAAATATATAATTACTCGAAACATCTAAGAGTCCGATCATTCGGAGAATCAACCTAAGGCAGCGTTTCTCAAACTGTGGGGCGCGTCCCCCTTGGCGGGAGTGACAACTCTACGAGGGGGGGGGCGAGCATATTGAAAAGTCGAAATCAAAAGATTATTAAGAAAAATAATTAATTTACTGAGAAAGTAAACAAAATACATTCCGACATAATAAAAAATAAAATACACATTTACACTAATATATCACATTTATGAATGCATCAGTACTGTACAAAGTATTTTATAATTAATTTAACAATACCAAGTTAAGAACAAGTTTAATAATTACCAGTGCCCCCCTATAAGATTGTCATATATAAGATTATATACAAAAATTAACACTTATCTTGTTAATGTGTACGGTACTTAACTGCCGATTAAAAGTTAAGTGATTCGCTTCCCAATGTCAACTGTTTACCTCGTAGGCAAGCGTATGTGATGTATTGAAGGAGGGGTGGGGAGAATAAAGAAGGAAATAATCTGAAATAAGTACATAATCCTTTGCAAACATTGACAAGGTTCTTTTATTGCATTCCAAAGCCTTCGAAATAATTTTATGGATATCAGTGCACAGAAAAGATCGTACTTCAGAAAGACGTACAGTCAGTCACAAAAGTCTACATACACCAATCAAAATAGGGTTATCTCTAAAACTGATTAAGTTTCAATTTGAAAAATTATATCGATCTTTCAATTTCAGCGAAAAAATATGCTTTTCACAATAAAAAAGTTCAGAAATAATAATTACTGGGAAATTTTGTGAAATGTGTAGCGATTGTTTCGTCACAAAAGTCTGCATACACTCGATTGGATGATAATAAGAATTTTGCATACAATTGTTTTTTCGAAGATCACCTTAGTTTGAGGTGACACGTGTTATTCTATATTCTAATCTTCATTTTCCGCGATTTTTCAACAATGTAAATTCAACAAAATGAGCCAGAGAAAGGAAACATCTTTAGAACTTCGTAATCTGATCGTAAAGTTGAAAAGTGAAAAGAAATCTTATTCCGAAATTGCCAAAATTGTAAAAAAACCTCGATCAACTGCGCAAACAATCTATAGAAATTATGTTATGCGTGGAAATGTGCTCAACAAATCTCGATGTGGTCGTCCACACAAGCTTAGTGATCGTGATGCAAGAGCCATAGTAAGAAAAGTGAAGAAAAATCCGAAAATTAGTGCTCCAAAATTAGCGGATCAAGTTGCAACAGCAAGTGGAAAGAAAGTACGTCCAGAAACTGTTCGTAGAATTCTTCGATCAGGCGGTTACAATGGCAGAGTTTCCAGAAGGAAACAGTTCATCTCATCTGTGAACCAACAGAATATATTTGATTTTTCTTCTGCACACGTTGACAATGATTTTGACTTTTGGAAAACAGTTGTAAACACCGATGAGAGCAAATTCAACGTGTTTGGAAGTGATGGCCGTGGTAAAGTCTGGAGAAAAAAAACGCAGCAATGAACCCCGAGAACTTGACTCCAACTGTGAAACATGGCGGAGGTAGTGTGATGGTTTGGGGCGCAATGGCGGCAATTGGAGTGGGCAATTTGGTGTTCATCGATAGCAACGTGAATAAATTTGGATACTTAAAGATTCTGCAAGGCAATATACACCCGTCTGTACAAAAATTGGGACTTGGGAGCAACTTTGTCTTTCAACAAGACAACGATCCAAAGCACACAGCTAAGATTGTTAAGGAATGGCTGCTCTATCGCACGCCTAAACAACTGCATTTACCGCCACAGTCGCCTGACCTTAATCCCATCGAACACCTCTGGGAGGAAGTTGATAGAAGAGTTCGACAACAAGCAATAACCATCAAGGAAACTCTGAGGAAGGCCATAGAACATGCCTGGACCCAAATTTCACCTGAGACGACGAAGAATCTTGTTATGTCAATGCCAAACCGAATGCAGGCAGTTATTGCTTCAAAGGGAGGTCCTACAAAATATTAACATTACATTTTTGCTTATTAGTTATTGAAAATTGTGTTGTTCTGTCCCTGTATGTAGACTTTCGTGACTATATAATTTCATATTTTGTTTATTTTTTTATATATTTTAATGAATATGTTCATAATTTTCTTTATTAGATATGAATTATTATCTAAGATAATTACGAAAATAAAGTTGTATTTTCGAAAATATAAGCATCGTGCTAGATCTGTGTGTATTGGGGGGTGTATGTAGACTTTTGTGACTGACTGTACATATATGTCTGGGGAAATTAACGCTTTGGCTGAGCGAGATGTTTATATACGCTGATGGAAAAGATGTTAAAGTCATATCGTATTTTTAGCATCAAAGTATAGTATTATTGAATTCAGTACATTGTTATTGTATGAGGGGGGGGGGGCGTGATGAAAACTATAATTGAATATTAGGTCGCGAATATTGGAACTTTGAGAAGCACTGACCTAAGGTTAGTAATTTGGAAAATATGACTTACACCACTCTAACTTTACTTCTTTTGATATAGATCAGTATATAAATGCCCATCGCTTAAATTAAATCGATATTTTTTTACGAAACGCAAAATGCTTCAAAGAACCCTTCCGTATTTCACGAACCATTTTACTTCTTTCTAAATACATCTGATGTACAAAATGCGCAGAGATTAAATCTTTAATTCGACCGTTTTCCGTGTTATAAGTGCCCCACACTAAGTTTAACCCGATTGTTAGACCACACACGCGCCCTCTGATGGTTAACCAACCTTCCCCACTGTTATTAATTGCGCATCAATCAGCAGAAAAGAAACGTAAGATTCTGAAGTTAATATGGTTTTATTGGTGTAAGTCATTGAAGGGAGAAAAATAGAATGTGTAGTTGTTTTGCTAGCAATTTAAGTAAACATTGTGTATTGCATAGTTCTTAAAATAAAGTAAAACATAGATTAAAAATTTCTAGGAAGTATATTTAATTAGATGTATAACATATTATTATTCATAGTGTTATTATATACCTTCAGTATTTCCAATTTAACTTTTTCTAAAATAGTCTAAGGTCGCTTTGAATTTCAGACAATTAGTATTCACTTATTTGTTAGTGCAAGAATATAATAAAATGGTAGCTTGTTTTTTGTATGTATTTCATTTTTTGAATATTCAAAATAATCAACGAAATCTATATATTCTAAAATGGATGTTAGTATACACGAAATCAACACCGTTCTACTGATCATTATGAAAATTGGCATGCATGAGCATTTTTTTTTTGTGGAAAAGGTTTTTGTGCTATCCTCTTTGTTGCAGCTCCCCACCAGTTGTCGCTACAGCATATTAACTTGTGCACCGTTCAATCAATCGCCAAGGTGCCAACATGATCGCCAAGCACAGAGAAATTTGGTTTGGATAGGTTCTCCTCTAATGTTAATCTATATACAGTCGATTCTCGATAATACGAATCTCTCAATAATTCGAAGCATATGCTCAGTCACTAGAAAAACTCTTGATATTTCGAGCTAAAACAATACGTTTTAGTACACACAATGTTTCAAAGTAAAATCTGTGGATGACCAGGCTACAACACGCAATAATTTGAATTTATCTTTAAAAAAACTTTCGACAATTCGAACACTCATACATCACGTTCAGTCCTATAGCAAACGGGTTGGAGCTTACAAGTTTTGCGTTGTATTGTCTCTGCGTGTCTCCCCTGTTACGTAGCCCCTTTGATGACCATCTGTCTGCTATCCCTTCTTTATGTTTTCCGGTTCATCAAACGAAAATACACTTTTAATGCTTTCCTTCTTCAAGTGGACAATAGACCAACCACACATGTTGTCAACCGTCCATATCCTTCGTTTAACACGTGGCCTTGCTACACATGTGCTCAGAAAGGATGGTCCACTATTGTGAAGAAGGATTGCGTATGTATGTATTGAATGCATTATTTAATACAGGACTTTTATCTTCTGTATAATATTTTACTGTATATAATATGTACTTTTTAAAAATGTTTTAAAATAATTTTATATATATGTACACACAACTGTAGTTTTATTACATAGTTTCAAATTTAAATGTGTTAGGGAAAAAATTTCTCTTTGCGTATTTGGGAGTTTTTTTCTATCCTCTTGATAATTTGAAGTTTTCATTGGTCCCTCCAACTTCGAGGAGGAACATATATACAGAGTCGACTGCAATGAATGTTTGTAAATTTGAAATAGCTTCACTCCAACATCGTTCAACCGATCACTATGAAAATTGGCACGTATATGTATTTTTTCTGGAGAAGGTTTCTGTGCTATCCTCTTTGTTGCAGTTCCCCACCAGGTGGCGCTAAAGCAAAGAAACTTCTGCACCATTCTATCAATCACCAAGTGCCAACATGTAGTCATCAAAAATGATGCCAACTTGGCTCTATCACCCACATTTCGCTATGTTTCCATTAGAACGCAATTATAATGTAAGGAACGGCGTTGCTTGCGAATATTATAAAATTAACATAAAATAAATACATCAGAAAGTAATATTAACATATATTACACATCGAAATATAAATTATTTATACTATTTTAAGCGTTCATTACACAAAATTTGTAACGATGTGTTACTGTTGCTGAGCAGCGATTAGCTTAGGAAGAGAGCAAATATCGACCCACAAGAGAGTTACAGGGTGTTATAAAAAAATCCTTTTTATCGGCTATTAGACCTTCAGACTTAAAATATAGTAAATATGGCTTTTTGCTCACCCGAGATTTTGCTCACCTGCACAAAAGGTTTTTTTTTGTTTGTTTTTTTTGCAATGCACGTAAAATTAACTCAGAGACATTACTAAATATCGATATAACTTATTGGTCATGGATATACAGGGTGTCTCAGGATTATTGGGACAAAGTTTACGGGGAGGTACGAAACATCAGATGGATTTAGAGTTGCATAGCACCTCATGGTCAGAAACGTCTTTGTTCGACGCTAGATGGCGTTGTTCACAAGAGCATTGAAAGAAATAGACCAGCATTATCGTAGTCATTTGAGCTGCCTTCGCCCGCAGAGGAGTATGGAACAGAGTTACGAATCCTTAGCTGGCAGATATTCATCTGATTTATGGATTGGCAGAAGGAAATGCACAAGCTGCAAAAAGATTGTATCTTGAAAGGTACTCACAGAAAGATTACGAGATCACGAGACGGGTCATGAATGGCACGATGACTCGAATTCATGGCACACCGACCACGAGCTTGCGACTATAACCATTAGGTTATTGCGGCCACAATAGAAGTGTCAAGGATTGAATACATTTTTATATCCTTTTTGACATGAGGAAGTGAGTGAGTGAATATTAACGTCACACTATTCAGCTGCACGTAGGATTTTGGCGACAGATCTCGTACTTTTGAACCATAGTCAAATGACGACCGGTCTCCTTTTTACTGCTGGTATTCAACGGTATTAGGCCAGAAGAAGAGAAAATTTTGTAACGGGGCTGTCAGCGTTTTCTTGGGGAACAATTTTCTTTAATTATTATTTAATTGAAAACTTTCTCCAGAAGAAGAAGACACGGTCTATGTAAATTATGTCATGTATTTAAGCATTATTTCGGGTTCGAGTAGGAGAGAGGTTAGAAGCTAGGATAGCATGCAGCTTAACGTATGATAAAGTAAAGCTAGACGAGAGCACTTCGTAGATTATTTGATTTTATATTAAGATAGATGATTTGGTCAATTAGTTGTTAAATTGGATTCGGTCAGTTTGGATTAGGTCCCTTTAGGAGTTATTTTCAAATATAAGAAGGTGTATTGCCTGGACGTGCTAAGTGTAAGTGATCCGATTTATTATTAAATCTCCAATTACTTCGTGTTTGCTCCCATATTTATCAATTGGTGCATTCTTTAACTTAGATTGCTTAATCTGTGTTGTTGTTGAGAAGAGTAAATAAATTGTGTTGTTTTGACCTATGGCTAGTTTTCCTTCTAACTCTCACACTCTAATGAATGGGATAGCCCATCCATTACAATTTACTTAAAATGTTTGATTCGAATAAATCAATTCAAAGAATTTCTAACTACTCACTTAAATTCAGATAATTTTCAACAATTTCAGATCACTTATTTAAAAATCTGGTTAGATTTGAATTGATCCAATTGTAAATGGTACAGAACTTAAAGAGCAAAAAATGTGTACAAAAAAAATGACTATATAGAAGGAGGTCATTTAAGGAGTGTATTATGTGAAAAAAGGGATACGCGCGTAGAGGAAAGGGTTTGCAAATCACTGGACTAAAGTGTAATCTAGTCTTCAGATTTTTCATAATTTTGACATGCCATCCTATTATTCTCATTAGTTCATTCTATATCTTGCTGCAGTTATATTAACAAAACTGATACGGTTGCACCCTCAGGTTCTGTGAAGGAAACCTACTAGTTTTACCTTTGCTTTTGCCAAACGTGACGAGAATAACAGATGCCTCGCTTAAGGTTCTGAAAAAAAGCATATATAGAAAGAAAAAAAAGATTAAATGTTTGGAAGGAACTGATTGAATATTTCATGGTACCGATTCAGATTGTTAGAGAGCTGGGATAAAGGAAGGACATAAAATTAACTGCTTCATTAAATCATCGCAATAATTTACGCGATCATAAATACGCAAAAAAATCCTTCATTAGCTTCTGTGTTTGAATAAGAAAGTACAGAGAAAAGGGGCTCATTACATATCGTTTTTATTTTATTGCCTAGTTTAAATTCACTCAAAGTAGCTCCATTGAGGAAATGTAGTAAAGAAATAATTTATTCATGTATACCCATGACAAATATTTATAACCACCTGTGAGGTAAAAAAGAATGAAAAATGAAGCTATGCAGTAAGATTACGTAAGTCGTCATGAAATTGTCTATAAATATGTCTCGATTCAGTTGTCGGTCATTAAGCCAAAATTTTGTATGAGATAAAATGCAAAATGAAAGAAGTTGTCATTTGATTAAAAAACCAGATATATGCGAGTTATTACAAAACAAGCAATATGAAAAAAAAATTTAAGTCAATTCTTACTTTGTGGATGAATAGAAAGTATTTTATTAACGATTGAAAATTTGAACAAGAAAATTTGAACTACACTTATATATATATGTATATATATATAAGTGTAGGGAGAGAGTGAACTAAATTAGTAGGAATTGAAAAAAAGAGCATGATTTGTGGTGTCTGAATTGTTGTAACAATGCACACCCGGTTTGGCTAATTTGGCAGAAAAACCGGGTTTCGACGCCAACTTTTGTGTCATTGTTTTAACAGTTATATATACAATGTTACAACAATGGAGACGAATTTAAGTTGGCGTTAAAAATCGATAATTAATTAAATTTAATTAATTAATCAATTAATAATTGATAAAACTGTATTAACATCAAGTGTTATCCACTACAAGTTTTAAAAAATTTATTTGGACTTGATTGGATAAATAGAAATTATTTTATTAACTATCAAAAATATGATCAAGATAAATATATAAATACAGAGAGAGAGTGAGCTAATAGAGAGAGTAGGAATTTAAAAATCTCTCTCAGTAGCTGATTTCTTCATAAAAATGTGTTTTTAAGTACCGTAAAATCCGGCGTATAACGCGCACTTTTAACACAAAAATAAGATCGAAATTGAAGTGTGCACGTAATACGCCGTGTATAAAAACGATAGCTTTAAAAATAACAAAAGAGATAAGCATGAAAAAAATTCGAAATACAGATATCGAAATACTGTTTATTTAAAAGAAATGATATGCCTTATGAACTAAAAGAGTTGTTGTCTTAGAAGTATACTATTTTTTCAAAAGAGTCTGGGATAATACTTCGAATAAATGACATAAGAACATTGTATACTAACATTTCAGATTTCTTCGTAAAGAAAGGGGTACGGTAAATATGCTTAATAGGGTGCTTATACGGTAAATATACCTTAAAATAAAAAAAATACGGCTTATATATAAAAGTGTAGGTGTCGGTTATTAAAAGTAGTCTCATTTCAAGACGAATTAATTCAATAAACACCAAATTTACCCAAAAGAACATTTCAGTGATCTTCAGCCTGTGTTCCACGGAGGCTCGGAATTACATGACTCAATATAAAAGTCGAAAAGAAAATTATAAATGTGAATTCACAATGGTTAAATTCGCGTTCTCTATGAAGTTTGTATTACTACGAGCATGTATATCAGCTTATTTGGTTGATATATTTAAAACTTTAAATTAATTTTACATATCATGGAATTATGTTTACAAATAATGACAATAGAATCCGACTTCCCACCATTGTGCCAAACAATGTAAGCTCTTTCCATTAATCAAAATTTAAAATTTTATTTATATTTCAAAACTTTATTTTGTAATACTTTTTAACTTTTATTATAATGTAATAAAAGAATATTAAAACTTTTTCTTTATATGTACTACTCACTAGATTGTCATTATTCTATTGTTTATGGCCCCTTATTCCATGAAATAGTTTTACACTCTTTAATGCAGCGTTTCGCAAAACTAAATAGCTCTCAAATGGAAAAGGCAGAATTTTTCCTTTGTGAAACGAAGGGGGAACCTGTAAGAAAGCATTCCTTCCCCACCCCCGCTTAAAAGGAACCACACACATGCGTAACACTTGACAGAAAATATTTCCCTGTTGAGAAAACTAAACCTGAATGGATGTAAGTCTATTCGAGTACTGCAAGGGATCGGAAGGCTTATGCCAATGAAGGAGAGGGAGCAACTTATCAACATGTCAGCTGATTCGACGTTAAAATCCAAATTAAGCAAGAACTCGTGAGTCTTTGGTTGTAAATTCATACAGAATGCACAAGTTTCTGATACATCTCTGTAAACATTTTATTGGCATTTGGAAAAAGTTATTAAAGTGAAAAATGAGTAAATTATGTTAGCATTACATTAAATTTTTATGCCAAGTACAATACTTTTCTTTAATTGTCTTTACATAAAAAAACCTATAATATGTTGATCTACTTCAAACACACATAATTTTAAGATATATTCTTCTAAGTGTTTGTTGGGAGGAAGAGGGGTCTCCGAAAACAGCTATAGTTATTTTTTAAGGTTCCGTAAGCTGAAAAAGTTTGAAGACCACTTCAATACTTCAATAACACAATTAGCAATTATTGTTGAAATAATCAGTCTACATAATTCTTCTCAACAGGTTGAAAAACACAATTTTTACTCATGTAAACATTATTTAATTGGTAATTTACATTTGTTTCTGTATGCCGTTTTTTTAATTATTGGGTTTCCTGGAATTCTTGTAGTATTACTCACAAAATGAAAATTTAAATTCCATCATATGTCATATTTGCCAAACTTTTATAAATAGAAAACTTTAAAGTTCATGTACGTAGTGTGTAAATTAATCTCTCGATGCAAAACCATATGCAAGGTAACATAAATATATTGCGCAAAATTTATTTTTTCACTGGAGCGCAAGATTTCACTGAAGTTTTTTAATAACTACCTTTCAGTTTTAATAACAATTGAAACATTTCAGATTTAATTTAAACTAATATACTTGATGTTATATAAACGTAGAAAGCCAGTCAGTAATTTAAATCAAATATTTCTCTTGATTAACTTAGGGACCTAAAATTTTATTTTATAAATAAGATATCTCTTTACTTACTTTGTTTTAAATGGAATATTGTCAGCTCTTCAAAATTTTTATATCTGATGATGCCAAAAAACTTTGAAAAATTCTTTACCAAAATTTTACAAGTGCTTCGTACTTTTTTAAAAATATAATCGAATATAAACGTTTTCATCTGCCAAAATTTTGTATCCAAAACTTCAAGACTGAAATAGTTTTAACATTAACTTTTATTTTTACAATTCATCAAATAAATTTTAAATGTAATGACAAACAATCATTTATATTTTTTAAAATATCAAAAAAGATACGCTACTCGAATTCTAATAAGCCCGTTGAATAAGTTTAAAAATACAATTACAAACTTCAATTCTATTCTAATAAGAAACTGAACATGCAAAATAAATGTCATGAACTTCAGGAAAAAAAACGTACTGTATCCAACGTGTATTGAATATTAAATGCTCCTCCAACAAGAAAACACGTCAAAAAGCAGCAACAAAAAGTAAATCCGAATGCAGAAGAAAAAACAAACCTTAAGACACATCCCAAAGAATCATGTGTGGATCCATAAACAAGATGGATATGGTGACGTACAGCCCACCCTTTTCAACACTTTAAACAATTAGCTAATGAGATTCCTCGGAAAAACAAGCTCACTTCAGGAAATAGAGGCATAATAACTCTCACTTCAAACCCGCCACCATTCCCACGAACGTCGCCAAGCGAAAGATGCTTTCTCGAAAATCGTGACAACCCACAAAATACAACTATTCTCGATCCGATACATCACGCGCTAGAGTTCAAGTGCCAACTCATAAAGATGCCATTAAATACGAAGACAAACCAGTAATATACTATCTATCAAACTATACTTACCGCATGTCACGACGTTGGAGTTGGCAAGCCGTCATTTTCGTCCTTGCCATCTTACCCTTTGCCACCGAAACAATTCAGGTAGCTCTCGCATCCCCAGTGATTAACCCTTTCTCTTTTTTGGCAGGACCCCCTTTTTTTCACACGATTCGGATGGGGTCAGTCTCGTGAGGAGGGGGTCAGGACCGACCGGGTCATAAAACACCGAGTTGCGGCACTATTAGGCCTCCTTTGGTGTCCAAACAACAGTAATCTGCAATTCAACATCATCATTACATTTCGTCGTCCCTTGGTGATTTTTTTTTTTTTTGGCGAGGATCATCATTGATTAACGATCGATTTTATGCTGCTTCTTTCACAATTAGTAAGGCGGCGTTTTACCGGATGCACTATTACATATTCATTAGGAAGATGCTTTTGTAAATATTTTGAATGTTTTTGGTTTTCCTTTAACACTTATAAATGATCAGGTGGCTGCGAGAGGAACACTTCCAGATTTGACTTTTCAACCCGAGATGGTGATAATGGATATTGTATACACGACATCTAAAAAGGTGTGATGACTTTATTTATACATGCTTCCGTATTTCTTTTTGTTGTTGTTTTAATGCTTTATTGATTAATTATGTACTAATTATAAAATCTAATTGTACCAAATTTAGCACGAAAATTGAACATCGCGTACATCTTTACAAGGTTATTTAATACACGTTCTTAGTTATAAATAAATGTTAATTAATTAAAATATTCATTTTTAATGAATATAAAAATATACATTCGGTACTAATAGCTTTTACGTATTGAGTAAACAATATGCTTGATCTTATGAGTACATTTTATTGTTTTCAATGTTTCCTTCTTTTTTTTATTTACCGTAAAATCTGGCGTTTAACGTTCACCTATACTTTCAAGCTGAAATTTCTAATTTTTAGGTATATTCGCCATATAACACACACACACTTTCTTGCGTTTATACATGTGTAATGTGCTATTACGTTTTCAAGTAATTTTTTCGAGATATTATACAAAGATTTTGAAAAAAAAATAGCATACTTCTAGAACTATACAAACCTTTAAGTTTACAAGCAATGCAATTTCTTTTAAATAAGCAGAGTATATCGATGTATGTAGAAGTATAATTTTTTTAACTCATTTTTTTTTTTTGTAGCTCTCATTTTTATACCCGGCGTATAACGCGTACCCGTAAATTTTGGTTTTATTTTTGTGTTACAAGTGCGCATTAAACGCAGGATTTTAGGGTAATTATTTTAAAATGTGTAACATAGTTTTTAAATCATTGATCAAAATCATCGGTATTTTTAATTGTCGTATTTCAAGTTATTGCAAATATTTATATACATAGATAATTGAAAATATTACGCTTAGTATGATTTGTTACTTCATATCTTAAGCACATCATTTATAGCAAAGTAATTTAAAATGATGCTGGGGAATAGAGGTAAAAAGAAATGTGTATTGATCAATTTAAAAAGATATATCATTTTTCTACTCTCACATTTTGCATTAAGAAAATATAAGTTAATCTGCAGTAGTCATGCTACATAGCAAACTTTTTATGTAAAAGTTCTTAAAAATAGAAATAATCTTCTAAAATCCAGTAGAATTCTTATATTTACTAACCATATCTAATATATCCTCAGGATCATTCTATAATCACTTATAAAAACATCAATCATGAACTCCAAAGAAAGTAATGACACTGACAAAAAAATTGCTTTCCTGGTGGATTTTCTATAGCATTTCGATCACAATTTTGCGTGATGAAGCCACAATGTAACAAGGCAATGGCAACGAACTGATTTTTGATTAATTATTGTTATTACCCTGAAGCCAGGTGGTGGACCACAATTTGAACACGAATTAGTTGATGGCGAAGGCACCTATGAGGGTACGTAGCTCTTACATCCTTTATAAAGGGGCCAAAGGATTTAGCATCATAATTAGGCTTAACGTGCAGAATTCTTCTTATTCCATTTAGTAGTCTGACAAAATCGAGGGCTGAATTGAGCTGTAATTCTCAACAAAAATTACTACTAGCCATTAAATTCACCTTAGAAAAATAAATATTAGTCTATTATTTCAAATAGTATTAAATTGAGATAAAAAGAATCTCTATTTTTTTTATCTCTGAGAGTTTTAGTAGAAGATAAGTTTCACCACAATTGCACTATATTTTTATTTCAGAATTTTTCATTTACAAAAAACACCAAGAATTATTTTCAAAAAATCGAACATTCTTTTGGACATTATATTTAGATGGAGTGTTAGATAAGCATAGTAGTAACCAGTTAATCACGCTGGACAGACATACAAAATGTATGTAGTTGTTCAAATTATATCCGGTAGCAGAGAATAATTTACGCACATAATTCACTGTATATTTGCATTTAGATAGGTTAGACAACGAATGGTGTCATTTTAATCTATTTTGCATTTACATAAAAATGGATAGTTCTCAATTTAAATATAATTCTTTCTGGATGAACTGGATAGAAAGGTAATGCTTCTACTAATTGAAAATATTTTTTTATCCCTATAAAAATTGCACGAGTTTTGCAAGAAATAAATATTTTAAATCAAGGTAATAGTAAATCACACAACTTGTTGATCTACTTTATAAAATTTTTCAAGCATTTCAATACCATAACAGGACATAATCAAACTGTGGTACAACTATCACTATCTCATACAAAATCGCAATAAGCATTGAAACTTCACAACCTATTTCCCAATACATAACCTTTTCGCTGAACGCTAAATTCACGATTTGATAATCATGCTCTCGAGCGGAATTTAACTGAAATAAATAAAAAATGACATTTCATAACAAAAATTGTTTTCTTGAAAATCACTTTAATAAGCAAAGAAATAAAGTACTAAAAAAATCACATCAACTTATATGGAAGATACCATTCCGTGGCGATACGGTGTAACAGTGATAAATGATGCCCAATCGCTTCGTGACCACATCAACTCGCAGAGGCAGTTGATAACGCACTCTATTTTTCGCGAATAACAAGGTGCTTACCTGTTTTACATAAGTCATAAGCAAATAATGGTTCTTACCTTCGAATTTAGCAATAACTTTATTATTTTATGACCCGGTAGGTACTGGACAAGAACACGCTTAGCTGTTGAAGAAAAAGACGATTTATGCTAACTTTTGAAAGTCAAGATTCTTAGTGATTAGGCATATTTACCGATGGTAGTAGAAGCAAGCATAATCGCTCCAGTAAATGGGCTTCATATTTTTTCTTATTATTACAAAGAAAACAAAAGCATAAAGGGGAAAAAAGTAAAATCTAATTCATATCCCAACACGAAGCGTACATTTCAGATTCCCGAACAAGACCTACATCACCGAATGAAAGTCTCATGCATCACGGTAGCACGTCTTACATGAAGAGTTCATCACGATTTCCATTGCAGTGTTGTACTGGCCATTTTTCATTCTGTCTCTCTCATTTGCTCTCTGCTCCCAAGAACCCTTCCCGACCGGTCCTGTCAAAAGGAACCAGGATGTTTTCACCCCTTTTGACGTCCCTGTTGGTAAACAGGAAACAATGCGCTCTAGCAACTCAGAATGACAAGAATGAAAATACAAATCTATTTACTTTCCCTCCCCTCTTTAATGGAAGAGCGAAATACGTGTGATTGAAATGTTTTGTCAAATCTAAGCTTACGTTTACACCAAGGGGCGAGGAGACTTATAACATAAAGGTCATGAGTGACTTTTTAGACTATTAGTTATGGCTTTCTGAATAAGTCTGAATTAATTCTGAAAAAATTTCACTTGTATATTTTCTTCCATTTGTGATTTGTGAAATAAAACAATATTAAGTGATTATGAACAACAAGTTGTATTGAAATGTCATTATATATAAACACTTATTTTATTATTATCTACATTCACTTAAGGTTTATTTGGGCTCTTATTTACTCATTATTGTTCTAATACTTGTACGATAAAAGTTTTTTTTTCTTACACGTCCAATTACAATAGATTTTTTCACTAGAAAAAAATATTAGGATATATTTTATTTTGTAAGACTGTTTTATAAAAGTTCGAATTATATGAAATAATATTTTAAAATAGTTGTTTTAAATTAAAAGGAGAGGGATTCTCCAAATGTTGAATTGCATTATTTATCCGACGTCTTTTTAGCACTGAAAATTTAGTAATATAATAGTTACAAAAAAAACCTTCAAAGACTTAAGATGTGATATTTCTATTTAAATAACTTTTTTAGACTAATATATTCGATAAAATTCTTAAATATTATCAAAAGGTGAAACAGTTTCTTTATAATTTGACTAGTCCATTTAAAACAAAACTTATATCAGAGTAAGGCATTTTCTTACGCATCCCGTTGAATTCGACCTCAACAGCCTAGCAATTTTGTTATACGAATGAACTATTTTACAAGTCTGGTGGCCGTGGTAGCCAAGTGGTCTAGGCATCGGATCATGGCTAGCGTGTTATGAGTTCGATCCCAGTACCACTGAAGACCCGCCGTGTAGGGGAGCGATGCACGTTAAATCTGTCGAGAGCTCAAACGTCCTCCTGTTGGTGTGGTGTGGTAGTTAGGAAAAGGGGTACCAGCTCAGGTGTCGTCCACGTCACTTGACCATGGTTCAAAATTACGCGGACCGTCCCCAAAAACCCTCGTGCAGCTGAACAGTGCGTTAATATTCATTCACTCACTCATTTTACAAGTCTGAATCTCGAATCCATCCTAGAACCTTCGTTTATGACACACAATGTTAACTTAATTGAATCTTAATATCTTCAAGTTGTGTGTTTTTAGTAAAGTATAATACAATCTAAGGTGTCCTTTTCCTTTAGGAATCTTGATTGAAAATTACGTGGATATTCCGAAATATTTCAATCTTTAGCTTTGATGCAATACTAATTAAACTACAAGTTAATTAAAATTGCAGGCAAATATTTATTTCATTTTATTTTGAACTACATATTGTACTATTTAGTGTTATAGACAGTTTAAAATATCCTTGCTTGATTTGTAGCAGAGGCTTTTATTTTACAAATAGTATTTCGCTGATATATTTAATTCTTCTCTTTTAACTAATTACTTTTTCTTATAAGGCGAGTAAATGGATCCATCGAATGTTATCCCCCCCCCAAAAGAGCAACATAAAATCCTTTCAAAACTAAACTTTACTTTCTTAACTAAACTTCTGAACACAATCATAAAATAGTTTCTATAATCAAGTGATGCAATAATCAAGTTTTCCAAATACAAATTGAAGAAAATATGTTGCAAATTACATAATTCTATCTAAATTTTGATCCACATGCAGATTTGACATCTGAATATTATTTTTATATTTAAACCAATTTGCACAAAATAATTCCTCCTATTTTTGACATTAAAACAGAACGGCATTATTTATGAACTTATACTATTATTTAATGAATATTTAAATCAATTTATGTAAAAAATTTCCTTTACTTACGAAGATCAACAATTCACATGAAAGACAATTTTATTTACAGCAAAAATGTGACACTTATCCCTAAAGGGTCTCAGGGGTGTTAATTTTGTCTCGAGGGGTGAAAATGTAAACAATTTTCAAACAGGTATACTTCTTTTAAATTTTATTTAAATAATTCGAATCTTTTACATGTTATTTACAAAGGATTCTGGTTTCAAAAAAGTACAAAATGTTTTAAAATTATGATTATATTTCAAAGTTATATAAGCATATACAAATAAGAAATATTTTTGTAATAAATGTTAAGTAATTTTTGCGTTACGCAAGCTATTTTCTAAAATAGTATCCTTTGATGCATAAAACTTTATAGAATTATAAAATGTATCACATGCTCTTTAAACTGTATAAATTAAGAATAATATATCTTTTATATTTCAAAATATATTTGAAAAATATAGAAATTTACAAAAAAAAATTTTTTAATATAATATTTTTTATTTTTTAAAAAATATAATTTATTATTCTATTTATTTAAATTTACTACGGTGTAATAAGGATACATTTAACTTTATAAATAAACTTATTGCTAGTAATTAAAGCTAATGCTTTTGAAAATAGCATGCGCGCCGTAAGACTTAATTAATATTTCTTATAAAAATATTTCTTATTTTCATATGCTTATAATTTTTAAAATTATGATTATATTTTAAACATTTTACACTTTTCTGAAGCCCTATTTTTTATAAATAATGTGTAAAAGATTCGAATTATTTAATTTTAATTTCAAAGAATTATATGTATTTGAATATTGTTTATATTTTCAGCCCTCCAAAAAAAGTTAACACTTCTGAGACCCCAACACGAATTATGTTGTGGATAATTTATGTATTTGGGGAAAGATATCCCCTGCTATTCATCACCAACGACTCAAAAGTATATTTAAAATCGGTTTCTAGTATCTCTCAAACAAACAGTCAGATAAAATAAATTGATTGTGCCGAACCTCATCTAAATGCATAAGCTCTTTTCCTTAAGATCATTAAAAACTATTGATATCTTCCAACGTGGTCTAAAATAGATAAAAAAATACCATTAATAATCAATGATTAAAGCATGAGGTAAGTTAAAATACCTTTTTGAACTCATATCAGATGAGATTTCTATTAAAAATGAATCCCACCTTATCATTTTCGGAATTCTCTGTATTTACACCCATACCTATATAAAAGAATTGATGATCGGTATAAACATGTTTTGATCTCTACATTAGACACACAGACTGTAAAGGAATGAATTCTTGCTTCGAGGTTTTTATCTGACCATCTAATTCCATTAATAGACCTTTTCCGATGAATTAAATAATAAGTTAACAAGGATAAGTGGATGTTCAAAATTGGTGATAAATTTCTCATCCGCTCTGTTGCCTTCGATTGGTATGATAATTGTGGTTTGCACCTATATTATTGGCGATCCCTTTCCGAAATCGGCTTGTTTGAGTGATAATAATCTGATCAGGAATACATCGACACCTAATAGGGGGACTGTATAATAACATTAGGCAGTGTTTGAGGGAGAAAAATACATCATTAATAATTATACAGTTGATTTTAGAGCTTGTAACTTTGCAGAAACGTATACAGAAAATAGACACTTTGGCACATTGGCGTGAAAAATGGTGTGTATCAAATTCTTATTTACATTATTTGGCGCATTGATAAATCGTAATAAATTATTTCTTGCGAGACAATGGTCCCCCGAATTATATACAGTGATAAATAGATTAAATACAGTTTATTGTAAGCCTTATAAAGAGGAGGCTTTTCCCTAAATGTTTCAATAGAAAATGTCAAATTACCTATTTAATATTCTAAATATGTAAGAACAATCAATTTACTCTCATGATATATTCAAATTTCGGTTCCTGACGCTAAGCCGTGTTTATGCGATATAGAAAAATAGTTGTATAATTGTGAATAATGAATTATGGATATTTGACATAGCACTCCATAGATATATTTATGCATTTATAAATTATTATTTTTCACTAATTGAAAACCATGAAGGTATTTATATTTAAATAAAGTCTACTGTCAAAAACATTAAGATAAGTAGCAAATATGGTGGTCCGTGCTACAATATTGGCACGATTTTCAAATCACAGCATTGAAAAAGAAATTACTGTAATATTGCTGCCACTATTCATTTTTTATTAGTACATGGAAACGAAGGAAACTAGCTTTAATTATACAGTATTCTGATATCGATTCAGAAAATGTCGAGGACAAATAACTATTAATCAGTATTACTGTGCGTAGATTTCATAAATCGTGTATTTATATGTGTTCTATTAATGCAAATGAATACTTCTGGTTGGTTAATGATAAATGAAATAAAATGCAATTATAGTTACATATGAATTTGGTAGTCCACAATAAATTGCTTTCGAATTTCTATGTATGAATATGCATAAATAGATGTATGATATCTTGGTCTCGGGTAATATGTTTATTTTATCACAAGTTAAAATAAATAACCTCGTATACTATTAATAATTTTCCTCTTATCTCAAAATATATTTAATGCTGCAAGTAGAGAATATTGAATTTTTTTTAATAAAAAATTATGTATAACAATTTTTTAAATATTATTTTTAAATTATATTAGAAAAGTATCAAGAAATGCCAATCAATATGATTTATGATATTTCTTCAATAGGGCTTGACAGCCCTGAGTGGACCCTGACATTCTCCAGAAGTTTTCTCCGTGGATCTCTACTTTTGGCAACTGTTTTCCAGTTTTAAAATATTTAGAGATCTTTTTTGATACAGTCAATCCATCGTAACGGGGATCTGCCACGAGGTCTATTTCTAATTGGCATTGCCGGTGTGGCAATTCTGCACATGCAAATCTCATTGAGCCACGTCATCTCAAATACTATTAGTAATTCGTCTACCAAAAAGAAAGTCAAGCAGTTTGGCAGTTCCCTGGCCAACGCGCACGTTGTTATTGTAACTTTGTTAGTCAAGCCGTTTGTTATATTTTAACAAATTCTAAATGTGTTCTTAAAATTAACCATTTTAATAAAAGTTAAGTTTGTTCTTAAATGGGAATTTAGACATTACAAGAGTTGGAATTTATTGGTGGCCAAACCAGACTATCTTCATTCATTCTAGCCAGATAACCAGCCCTTTTTAAGTCTCTGCAATTTGACAAATTTTATAATATCAGGTTGTTAATAAATTTTGAAGAATTCTAAGTTAGATCTTCTTCTCCACGATAAATTCACTTGAATTCCACCAGGAATGCAGCGTAAGATCTTTCTCTCGAACATTCTTAAAACTTCTTCATCACGTAAAGATAATGGCCATGTCTCTGATGCACAAGACTTTTACAGATCTTATAAGACTTTTGTAAAGAAGCGATTTAGTTCTTAACTTGAGAAAACTGGATTTTAAATAACTCTCTTCAAGGCATAAAAACATCTATTTGTAGCAATGATTCTTTTGTAAATTTCTAGGGTCGGCTCCTTTTTATTATTTATCACAATTTCTAAGTAAGTAACACTGTTAACTTTTTAAAATTTATAATTGCTAATTTCTATATGACTAAGTTGTAAATCGGACTTTAAACAAGGTAAATATTTATTCTCGTTTACATATAAGTTAATTTTTATGCACTTTGTTCTAATTTTATAAATGTCTGTTTAAGAGCTGGTGCTACTCGGGCAAAAATGCCAATGTCATCTGCATAAGCCAGTATTTGAACTGACTTATTAAAAATATTTCCTCTAATACTGAGCTTTGAGTCTAATAACTTTTTCATGAGCTATATTAAACAGGAGGCATGCCAATGCATCCCCCTGTCGCACTCCATTTTTCACCTCACGCTGTTCAGTGAAATCATCTTGAGTGCGTATTTGAATTTTGGTTTCTTTGAGAGTCAAAAAGTTACAAGTGCAGCAAGTTTTTCCAGAAATGCTCAATTCATGCATAACTTTTATGAGAAATTCTCTGTTAAAACAATCATATGCTGTTCTAAAATCGATAAAAAGATTGTGAGTCTCAATTCCAAATTCTCTACATTTTTCACAAGATTCTGTTTTAAGTTTTGAAAATTTGCTCAGTTGTAGATCTTCCTTTCCTAAGCCGACATCTAGCAATTTATGATATTTAGACTCACATTATTATGATTAAATATGTAACAAACTTTCACTAACTGATAATCGTCTTAGGAAATAAATTCGACAACTTTTTTAAAAAAATGGAGATATGGGGATTTTTTTTTTTTTTTTTTTTTGGTTTTTTAGATGTTTTTAGTGCATTTTAAGAAAAATATGCTAAAATTAAGAAGAGGGAAAAAATTATTTTTTCTAAAATAGGAAAAAATTGCTACAAATTTACAAAAAATGACATAAACACGGTCCATTCTGTACCAAAAGTTTATAAACAAATTTTCAACTTTTCTATTCTGATGTGTTGCTATGTTATTTATTTCTGAAATGACCTTCAGGATAAGATATATTTTAATTTTACAAAAACAAGAGCACTTTATCTTAGTTATTATATCTCAAAGTGGCCGCTGTAGTCTAGTGGTCATGGTCACCAGCTCATGGCAGGCATGCAATGAGTTTGAGCCTTAATGTTCTTGAACATCTCTTGTGTAGAAGAGACCCATGCACGTTAAACTCTTCGTGGCTCAAAATTTCTCCCACTGGTGTGGTATGGTAATATGGAGAGCGGGAACCACAGTTCAAGAGTCGTCCTTGTCTCTTGACCATGATTCTAAATTAGGAGGTCCATTACCAATAGCTATCTTGTCGCTTTATAGAGAAAAAGTAATAAACACTCTTTCAACACTCAACAAATTCATAAATCGAACAATTCTCTAATTCAAATAGCTAAACAAATCCAATATCAAATTACCATCTGATTAACTTGTTTTAATATCATCAAAATTCGTTGTTGTTGTTTCTTATGCCACCTGATCTCGACTGCGTCAGACCTGGGCCCTCGAAATTCACCATGACAAGGAGCTAGATGTACGCCTGTCATTGGCCGTAGCCTTGAGCACCATACAGATGACAGTACGATTTTAACTATGTTCCACCCCAATTTTGAGGAAGAACACCCTGGGGGAGGGTCGGGGGCCTCCCACCTCTTTCCTTTCCATCAACCTCATGAGAGGACTTGCGGTTCGACGGGTATTTAGAATAATCGCATGCCGCAAAAGCACTATGCATTTGCAAACATCTATGTCTTCTCCGGGATTTGAACCCAGGTCATACGGCTCAGCAGTCAGCGCGTCACTAACCACTATTCCGGATGGGTAACCTCATCTAAGTTCAAAAATATGAAGCGTCAATCTAACCAAAGTGTTAAATATAACTCAATAAGTAATGAATATATGAATGACTGTATTTATCAACATAAAGCGTAGATAGTTTCACATTTATCAACATATATATATAAAGCGTAGATAATTTCAAATTTATCAACATATATATATAAAGCGTAGATAATTTCAAATTTATCAACATAAAGCGTAGATAAAGGTAAAATATATCTTCAAGAAATGAAAAACAATATATATTTTAGTACAAAGTTCAAAACTGTTGAATGAGTTTAAAAATTATTTTCACGGAAAGTTATTTAAAGAATTTAAAATTAAACCATTTATAGTTTGACTTAAAAATCCCAAAAACATCGAATATCATAGAAATACTATCATAACATGTATATACTAGATTATGTAAAATATTATTACATTAATAAAAGAATGTTAATGTGATATCTCAATGCTAGCATAATAATGCCAAAACACAAATTTTCATAGCACTTTACTCTATCCATCTTCAGGGTCGTGAGAACAAAAGTTTAAACAATTATTATCCCAATCCCAACACAATATTAAGTTGGTGTAAAACAGTGTAATAAATCTTCATAACTCATTTCCTAAAATCTTTTTCTTCCAAACGGCCTTGGCTGTTTGGATTTTTTTGCTCCGTTTTTAAAAATAATAATAAAAAAAAATTCTGAAGGAGATTATGCAAAACTCACATTACAAGTATGAATTTGTTTTTAGTAAAGACAGTAATGTGTACAAATTCCAAACAAATAGGTTACTGAGTTGTTTTACATCTGACCCTAACAATACCTCAACAGGATTCGTGGAACAATAGATGCACGAGCCATCTCAGCAGACCCGTTTCTCCTTTTGTGCTTCTTGCCATTTAGCACAGTATCTCTGTGGCAAAAGAAGATAGCGGTTCGTGGTCGAGCGTGGGCGATTCGCATCCATGCCAGAGCGTGACTAAACGTGAGTGCTACCGTGCATGAGTTCTCTTGTTGATTGTATTTTATTTGTTTATTTATTTCATTCCTTCCATTGGCTTTTAGAATGGAACTTTTTTTTTGATACTGAAAGTGAAAATAGAAATTGCCCGCATTTCGCCTTTGTTCCAGCACGCGCCACGATCTGGTTATGGATGGTTTTAACCGTTTTAGAGAACAATGCTGCGGTATGTTTTAAAACTGCAGCAGAGCTGAACTAATAAGACGAGAACTCTGTGGAACGTTTTACCCGAACAAATAGTACCTTTATAGCACTTTATTTTATTTCGTCTCTTTAAAAAATGCAACTTTGAGTACCACATGCACAATCATGGATATTCTTAAAAATATACCTTTGAGTATCACACGCACAATTATGGATATTTTTAAAAAATATACCTTTGAGTACCACACGCACAATTATAGATATTCTTAAAAATATACCTTTGAGTACCACACGAACACACACAATCATGAATATTCTTACAAAATATAGCTTTGAGTACTACACGCACAATATTGAATATTCTTAAAAATATAGCTTTGGGTACTACACGCACAATCATTGATATTCTTTAAAAATATAACTTTGAGTACCACACGCACAATCATTGATATTCTTTAAAAATATAACTTTGAGTACCACACTCACAATCATGGATATTCCTAAAAAATATAGCTTTGAATACCACACGCACAATATCATGGATATTCTTAAAAAATATAACTTTGAGTATCACACGCACATTTATGGATATTTTTAAAAAATATACCTTTGAGTACCACACGCACAATTATGGATATTTTTTTAAAATATACCTTTGAGTACCACAGGAACACACACAATCATGAATATTCTTACAAAATATAGCTTTGAGTACTACACGCACAATATTGAATATTCTTAAAAAATATAGCTTTGGGTACTACACGCACAATCATTGATATTCTTTAAAAATATAACTTTGAGTACCACACGCACAATCATGGATATTCCTAAAAAATATAGCTTTGAATACCACACGCACAATATCATGGATATTCTTAAAAAATATAACTTTGAGTATCACACGCACAATTATGGATATTTTAAAAATATATACCTTTGAGTACCACACGCACAATTATGGATATTTTTTAAAAATATACCTTTGAGTACCACACGAACACACACAATCATGAATATTCTTACAAAATATAGCTTTGAGTACCTACACGCACAATATTGAATATTCTTAAAAAATATAGCTTTGGGTACTACACGCACAATCATTGATATTCTTTAAAAATATAACTTTGAGTACCACACGCGCAATCATGGATATTCCTAAAAAATATATAGTTTTGAATACCACACGCACAATATCATGGATATTCTTAAAAAATATAACTTTGAGTATCACACGCACAATTATGGATATTTTAAAAAAATATACCTTTGAGTACCACACGCACAATTATGGATATTTTTTAAAAATATACCTTTGAGTACCACACGAACACACACAATCATGAATATTCTTACAAAATATAGCTTTGAGTACTACACGCACAATATTGAATATTCTTAAAAAATATAGCTTTGGGTACTACACGCACAATCATTGATATTCTTTAAAAATATAACTTTGAGTACCACACGCACAATCATGGATATTCCTAAAAAATATAGCTTTGAATACCACACGCACAATATCATGGATATTCTTTAAAAATATAACTTTGAGTACCACACTTACTATCATGGATATTCTTAGTATACTAAATAGCAACAGCGTTTATGCTTCTGATATATCACTTTAAAATTTTACAATTTCTAAATTTTTTCGCTTTATGTTCATATAATTTTTTATTTGAAGTTATGGACAAGGTAATGTAATAGCATAGTGGATGAAATAACATTTCATAGACTATAAAATCTAGACCCAAAGAAAATTTAAAATACAATTTTTAATTCTAAATGCAATTGTTTTCAGTGTGTTTTCTCTGAAAGAATCTCTATTGGCTGTTTTAAAAAGAAACCATAAAAACCCCCCACAAATACATACTAACTCTCCTCTTTCTACTATTGAGAAACTTATGAAATTTAAAAGGGGATAAAAATTAAAGAAAAATCTATAGAGAGTAAACTTTTTTTTATGAAGTCTCCAATAAATGCCTCAGAATTTATGTACAAGAACTGAATTCCTTATAGTATATGTATATATATATATGGTAAAAGAGAATAGGAGACACACACAGCCCCCGATGAGGAACGCATTACTGGGTTTTAAGGAGTGTCTAAAAATCTTTTGAGATAGATTCATAACTAACAATACTGCGAGTTTGCATAAGATGGTTTTAGTAAAATCCTATGGTCAAGAGTCAATCCTTTATGGTCAAGAGAGAAAACTGACGCCAAACTGTGCCAACAGCTCATTTTTTCTTCATTGGATTCCAGTCTAACCCTCTGCTAGGCGAGCTTCAAAAAGTTCCATCCATAGGTGCGTGGCTTCTCTCAAATGCATCACTTCATACTTACGTTTGAAGATGATTTAATTATTTTATTGGTGAGATTTGATATTAAAATATAGTTGACATAAAATAATATTTAAAATATAATTATAAATTGAAATAATTAAATGAAAACCATCAAAATATAATGGTTAGTTATCACTTGTGTCATCACTGCTTACATTTTAAGATGTCATGTTGCAGTCTTCACAAATCACCTTACAATGTTCAAGACGCATGGATTTTTCGTATAATACGTTACAAAATTTTAATAATCTTTTCTTGATGTTCTAACAAGAAGGAACAGTACCTTCTCTTCTAAGTGGCCGCGGTAGCCGAGTGGTCTAGGAATCGGATCGTGGCTAGCATGCCATGAGTTCTATCCCAGTACCACTGAAGACCCACCGTGTAGGGGTGCGATGCACGTAAAATCTGTCGAGATCTCAAACGTCCTCCCTTTGGTGTGGTGTGGTAGTTAGGAGAGGGGGGTGCCAGCTCAGGTGTCGTCCGCGTCACTTGACCATGGTTCAAAATTACGCGGACCGTCCCCAAAAGCCCTCGTTTAGCTGAACAGTGGGACGTTAATATTCACTCACTCACTCTAAGTTCTTGGTGATATTTCTCTTGGTTTTTCGTTTTGAATTGGATCTTGTAAATCAGATATTTCACTAATCCTGAATCAAAACGAACGAGTCAAATGAATGTTGTACTCAGGCCGTCTTCTCAGGTGCTTTTTCAAATGTTCTTGACTTATTTTTTCTAGATATGTGCGAGAGGACCAGAATGATTTTGACTCCCACATAGATATGATGAGAATTTATTCCAGCTACATTGAGCATTGAATAAAATACAGTCAATGACTAGGCACGTGGTCTCTCTCAAATGCATCTCAACTCCCAGCAGAGGAAAAAAAAAACTAGCACACAGAAGCTGCAAAATATTTGTTTCGAATTATTTTCGTATAAAACTGAAAAACTACTATGTTTTACAAGAAAAAAAAATAACAAACTATACAAAGTCATAAAAACTGACGTTTTTTGGCACATTGCATCTATCAGGTTCAATGGCCCCCTACCACCCAAAATAAGAAGAAATCGACTTCGCCCTTGACACTGAATCCTAGGGCAAATGACGAAAGGCAAATAGAAGAAGGAGGAACGCCTTCCAACCCACCGTGTGAACGAAGCATCAAAACTATTTTTATCATGCATCTGAGAGATTCGCGTGCCTAATGGAGGGCTAATACGACGACAATAATTTAGCGATAAATAAAATTGTGGACCAGTAGATGGCTCGAAAGCGGTAGAGGAGTGGTCATGATCATAGACTCGTAACCAGCGAGTTGTGAGTTCGAGTCATAGTGCCCCTGAAGACCCAGCGTGTAGAGGAACTGTTGCACTTTAAATTTGTCGTGGCTCAAAGTCCTCATGTTGGTGCGATATGAAAGATAGAAGAATAGAGTGCCAACTCAGGGATCGTTCCGTCACATGATCGAGGTTGAAAATTAAGAGGTCTATCAGCCAAAGTCCTCGTTTTTTTATATTGGGACGTTTATATGCACTGTCCCGTCTAATATGATGATAACAATTTAGTTATGAATAAAATTTTGAAATAAATAGTATTCACACTGGTTTTATCAGAGGATACTCAAGTAAAACATGTCTTTTCCCCCCTCTGCATTCCTTCACAAAACTCAGAGTGTTATACTCACTTTTTAATCAAACTAAATAAAAGTTTTATGTTAACACAAAATCGTTTCTACTTCGGTAAATGTTTTACATAAAGATCTATCCTTTCAATTATGTTTCTTAAATTTCTCCTTTAGAGAAAGAACAAAATTTAAGCTTTTTTATGGAATTCTTTGAAGACAGTTATAATGCATTTGCATCCCTTGGGCTTGAAATACGTTTTATGACTTCCCAAGTTTTCAGAACTTATTATTTATCTAGTTTATACAAATATCCCTTTGAACACAGACACAAATAATGAAGAATGATTGACAATTAATCATAAAAACGCAATAAATTAGTTTCTGCCTAATCTTGATATCTGAAGCAATATGCAGGGTGAGTACAAATGATGGACTCGGTTTTAAAATTCATGATTCCAAAACGACTGCATATCTTGCAATGAGTGATACATGAATGTAAAGAGAAATATACTAAGTCCCCCCCCCCCAATATGACCAACAGCACATTCAAGATCACTGCGATTGAAATCCAAACATATCAACAATGACAGAGAAGAGTTTTTTGATTATTGTAGAGTATGCACGGTTTTTTTCAGTTATATCAGTGCAGCATGCATTTAGAAATCATTGTGGAAAAGAAGCATTATCCAACAGAAGCCTTCTGCGATGGAATCATCAATTTACGAAAACAGGTTGCTTACATAAAAAAAAGTAGCGGCTGGCTAAGTGTCTTGGAAGAAACAATGAAGAAGGAGAGACAAAATTTTGTTCAAAGTCCACGGAAGTCTACGAGATATTTGCCACCTGTAAACTTGGAGTGCCCCAGAAACCCTTTTGAAAAATTTTACGAAAAAAAAATAAAACTTCAAGCCGTATCATTTGCATTTGAGACAACAAATAACAAATGATCCCAAGCAAGCATTTGTGTAGCATTACGGACGATTGATATAGTTATGTTATAAAATACATGGAATGAGCTGGATTACAGATTGAACGTATGCCGTGTAACAAGAGGGTCCCACATTGAACATTTGTAGCATTAAAAAAACTTGGTACATTTCTCTTTACATTCATGAATCACTTATGTGATTCATGAATTCTAAAATGTGCAGTAGTTTTGATAATATGTTTTTTTTTAAATCGCGGCCATCATTTGTACTTACTCTGTATTTAAGAAATTCTATCAATCTATTCCAAAATATACAATGCTGTTAAAACAGTACTTCTCAAACCTTCTATATTTGCTGCCCAATATTTAACCATAATTTTCTTCATGCCCCCCCTCCATACACATAACAATGTATTGAATTCAATAACTTTGATATAAAGCTACAATACAACACAGCGACTTTTTCTTAAGTGCCACTGGCATATATAAACGTGTCGTTAAGTCAAAGCATTAATTGCCTAGGACGTATATATACGTCTTTCCGGAATACGATCTTTTTTGTGCACTGCTATCCATAAAATTATTCCAAATGCTTTGGAATGCAAAAAAAGGACATTGGCCGTGTTTGTGAAGGGTTTACCTGTTTCAGAGGATTTCCTGATTTATTCCTTTTCTCGTATATTTCTTGTATACAAGGCCATGGCGTCACTAGTTATTATTAAACTTGTTCTTAACTTAGTATTGCTAAATTGATTATAAAATACATCTTGCAGTACTGATACATTTATAAGTGTATTATATCAGTACAAACATTAATTTTATTTTTTATTATGTCAGAATGCATTTTGTTTGTTTACTTCAATAAATTAATAATTTTTTAAAAAAAAAAAACAATCTTTTGTTTTCGATTTTTTAATATGCTTACGTTTCGTCGAGTTAGCCCGCATCCTTAGGGGGGCTCACCCCAAGTTTGAGAAACTCTGTGTTAAAACCAAAATCTTACAACAAGTTTCGTGATAACTACATATTTTTAGTATATTTTTACCACAGTTATTTAAATAAATTGAAAAAGGGTAACCTTATAATCCAAATGATTCCCCAAATATAGCTTTCCATCAAGTTTTGCTCAACTAATGCAAAGTTGCAAAACACCCAGAAAAAAATTTCGAAATTACCCCACGTTAATTTAATATTAATACGACGTGAACACAAATGAATATACAATGAAAAATTTCCATTATCTCCATAGTAACTTACGAATGGTTAATGATCATTAATATCCCACTGATTACCTTTACACACTTACAGTAACTTGATTAAGCTAATCGCGTTAAAGATATCTCATGTCTCACAAACCAGGATCATTACAGAAGTAATTGCCTTCCAGACCCAAATTCAAGTGTGCACGTTGCGATCCAACTGCAAGATAAAAGGAATTGTAAATTAAACTTTTAATCACTAGGGTTTCCGAACTTCGATGATAAATAGTGCAAAGCTCCACCCTGCTGACGCACCCACATGTTTTTATCTTTTTATTTATTACTTTTTCGGAGTATAACGGAAGATTTTTATAGATTTCGGCTGGTTTTCATTTAGATCTTGTTAAAGTTCCACCTTCGTTATTTTTTAAGGTTGATTACAATGGAAGCTCGGTTTCAGTGTAAACTCGTATATCTTCGGGAACGAATGGTAGCAATGACAGTGAAGTTATAGAAAAAATATCTGAAATGGAAATCTTTATATAATCTTATCCTCATTAAGTTCCCAAACTTTCATGACATAATTTCCCTTTATTCACAAATTAACAATGTGTACACAACAAAAGTCCAAACTATATACAACCTTTGACAATAAAGTTCGGTGAATAGTCCTGTAAGATTAAGGTAGATGAAATATTAATGAAAGTTACTTTACTGTCCTTCAAAATAGTCACCTTCCATAACTATGCACAGCTGTGATCTGCTATACATGTCCTGGAAACTTTATAAGAAGTTTTCTTTTGGAATGGAGTTAAAAAGCCTCGTCACGTTTCGTTGGATATTAGGAATATCGTGAATAATGATATCGTCAATACCAATAACACGCATTTTTCTCATTCCTAAATTCTAGGTAACGATTTGTCGCACGGATTCACGGTTAATCTGCTGTTCATCAGCTATCATGCACACAGTTAATTGAGCCTTTAGTGATTAATTTCCTCACTTTCTCAATGCTTTCGTCACTGATGGAAGTCGCTAGTTTTTCGCTACGGGGTTTTTAGAAACACTTTCCCTGCTTTTCCAAAACGGGTGATCCCCCGGTGCACACGCTTCATGGACAGTGCTTGATCTTCATAAACACGTACCAGTATCGCATAAGTTTCTTTTGGTGTCTTGCCAGACTTTAAACAAAACTTTAAATTGATCTTTTGTTCGTTCATTTTCCTGTTCTCAGTTAAGAAACAACGTTCTAAAAACACTTTTAGAACAAGTCTTACATGGAACAATGGAGGATGGAACGGCTTGGAGTCTCAACTGAACAATGGTAGGGGCAGATGGTCTACACCTGCCGCTACTTATGTTCAGCATTTTGTTTTTCCAGTGTTGCCAGATGGGCCGTTCTGACTTCATTCACCGAACTTTATTGTCAGAGGTTGTATTTTCTGTTCCTTAATATAATATTTAAAGTAGTGCAAAATAGGTTGTAAGCAGGGCCGCTTTTCCGTTTAGAAACATTGCCTAAGGCGCAAAAATTTGGAGAGCGAAAAACGAGAAAAAATTAAAATTACAGCTAACATACCACCGCCTAGCGAGTCATGATCGAAGCATTTCTGCCCTTTAGAGAGTAAAGACTGAAATGAGATCTATTATGGAAAATTAAAAGCTGAACTGTTTGATGTTGCTATGCACTTGAAATGATATTACCGTGGAAAGCGGTTATAATGATGTTTTTGTGATTCTGCAATGATTAAAGTTTGAAGAAAACCTCTTTGTTGTAGCAGTACAGTAATAATGACTCAACAAAGAATAAGGAGGTTTAAAAGTAAAAGATAGTACAGTGATAAGTGATAAAAACAAGGTAACAATTAACATGTTGAAAATAGTTCATACATTAATGTATACCATTGGCGTAACGAACACCCGTATTCCTTTCACAACGTGAAGGGATTCTCAAGAAGCCCAAAATTTATGGTTTTGCAGCTCTTTATAGGTCCAGCTTGAGATCCAAAACCTGATTTTGCAAGGGGGAGAACCCTAATGTTCCCGTGAATCCACAGATGTATACCCTTTTCTGTAATTGCAAAGGATTTTATTAATTTATTTACTAAATTACTAAAGGATGAGAGTGTGCTTGGTCCGTGATGCTGTAGGTAAAAAGTGAGCAAGAGTAGCCAAAAACTATGCCACTATTCTTTCCTTACGATTACCAGCTAAGGACATGGCAGGTCAATATAAGTGGCGGATAATGAAAAGATTCCAAACAGCAAAAGCAAAGAAAGAAAAAGAGAAAATTCCCTTCCTAACCAAAACTCGCAAAATAAGAAGGTAAGAACTGTAGGAGGAGGATGCCTTAAAAATAGTGGAAAGGGGGGAAGGGGGGGTCCGGAACATTTTGAAATGCCTAGAGCAACGGGAATATTAAAACCGGCCTTGGTTGTAAAGGCCATGTAGAGAAAGTGTACAGAAATGGAAATAGTTGCAAATCACAAAGCAATATTGTGCTGTGGTAGCCTAGTGGTCAATGTAACGGACTCGTGGTTGGCATGCCAAGAGTTTGAGACCAGAACTGTTGAAAATCCTCCTTGTAGAGGGTGATGTTCGTTAAATCTCTCGAAACTCAAACGTCCTCCCGGTGCTGCAGTATGAAAGTTAGGAGAGGGAGGTGCCAGCTCAGGTGTCGTCGTCGTCACTTGACATTAACTCAAAATTACAAGGTCCTTCGCCAAACGCATTTGAGTATCTGAATAGTTCGACGTTAATATTCACTCACTCGTGCCGAAAAAGGCTACCTGGTGTAATGGTAGTGAAGCAAAACACAAGAATGAAAAGGGTTTTGATTTTCATAAACATCGCACTTTGAAGCTACACAAGGACCATTCACGACAGATCTCTTAATTTTGAACTATGATCAAAGGACAAGGACAAAACCAGAGTTGGGGCACCCCATTGTTCAAAATACTACACTACGCCAACCTTAGGATTTTGAACCTCGTAGATTTAACGTGCATCAATCCCTCTGCAGGATGGGTTTTTAGTAGCACAAATCTCGAAATCACAACTCAACAACGCCGACCACGAGTCCGGGAACATGGCTACTCAGGTACCGCAGCCCCAGGAATGGAAGGGAACAATGTCGCTGAAAAATCCAGTTTATTATTCATTATACATAAATAAAAAAAAAGATGAAGCAGTGCCTTCTGTGCACAAATATGAAAAACAAAGTAAGCAGTAACAAAAAGGAACACACGGGAAATCAAAGGAGGCAACCCTTTTCTAATAACACTACTGCACAGATCTTACAGCTGTGCATGTTTAATAATGTAGTTATAAAATTGGAAGGGGTAATTTTATCACAGCAAAATAAACATTTCAGACATATTCAGAGTTTATTAGTCAACTTCAGGGGGGAAAATCGCAATTAACTATTCTTCTGCCAAATAATTGCCATGCATCTTAAAAGAAAGTAATGATATTGAGGAACAAAAATTCTTCTCAAGAATCAATTCTAGTATCCAATACTCAGAGTTGGGGAGAACCAGTTTTGATTCAGTTAGTAAGTTTCAGTGGATAATTTTATGTTTAAATTGCCTGGTTTGTGGTACAGAAGAGAGTGTACAAATTGCCAATGCGAAATTAAAATGATTCCATAAATGCTGATGACCAGATTGATGAACCAGGTAATTCAAAACCTACGGGTATATGGTTCTTCGAGTTCTGAAACAGTATCAGATACTATTGCAAAGACGTACAAAGCAATTATTAAGTTGCTTCAAAAGACCGATATTTCATGTGGCAATATTTCTAACATGGTTGGGTTTGCTAAGTTTTTGCCTGGAACACACACACAAACACAACATACACACACCACATACACATACACATCACATACACATACATATCACATACACATACACATACACATACACACCACATACGCATACACACCATTACACAAATATGCACATGCATGCACACACATACACATACACACACCCACATACACACATACACACACCCACACACATAAATACACATACACACACATACACACCATTGCACACACATACACACACACATACACATACACGCACATACACATACACACACCCACACAAACATCTGCTAAAGTAGAGAGTTTTATCAATTATGGGAAACATATATTTGATCTGTAAAAGGGGTTGGACACTTTCAGTGTCAACTGTTAACATCTCCTAAATGATAAAGTTGATTCATAATTTTCTTATTGTGAATCTTATGGTAATTGAAACAAAATTATTTCCGAAAACATAATATCTGGCGAAAAATAGAACTCTGTGAATAAAGTTTAAAATTTCAGTAAAATATTGAGAGTATATTTTCAAAATCTGTCCCCCACGTTGGAGTCCCTAAAATAAAATGCGTGTGTGTGTGTGTTGAATCCGCATCACCTTATATGTCAGTTTTGTCAACGCGCAACGAATTGCTTCTGGATCAACCTTCTCGCATATATTATACTGTTTTAATGAGCTCAATTCATGTGACGTCATAATCACATGATAATGATAAACATGTGTTTCCAGCCAATCAGTTTATAAATTCATGTGAAGTCATAGTCACACGATAAATACAATCACATGTTCCCTGCTAATCAGCTCATGTTCTTCACTGTTGCCAACATTTTGCTTTTTCCTGAAACTTTCTTTTTAAAAGTTCATATTTATCAACAATAATAACATGCATAAGTAAGCAAAATGCTATTGATTTAGAAGTACACATATAGTGTATATATATATTTTTTAATTTTGGAAAACTCTTTGAAGAATATTAGCACTTGAACATCTTTGCCAAATTATCACCTTTGAAATTTTATCTAAATTTCATAAGTAGAACACTAAGTATAAGCATATATGTAATATCAGTTTCTTCTGGATTAAATGAAGAACACGTGATTGCCTTTATGATGTGATCATCATAAATTTAGTCCATTCTGCCATAACAAAGTCGGGCACTCACTTGTACTCACTTGTACTTGTTGTTGTGTACTCACTTCTACTCGTTTCTCTGCTGACGTCTGCAGCATATGGTGTGCGAGCTTTGAGTGCTTTAATCATGACTTGAAGTACTTAATGATTAATTGGACTTAACTTTTGCAGAATAAATTAAAACTGTAATTAATATGGTCGTCTTTTTATTTGAGAGCAACTAGATTCCAGATCATTCATCAAAATTCCATTTGAAAAACTGCCTAAATACACACAGAGGGAGAAGTGAGAGGAAAAATAACAACAAGAAGTATAATTCTAAAAAGTTAAAATAAATGAATTTATTTATAATGATTATAATTTCATGATTTTTTAAAAAAGGTTTTGTGTTTTATACATTTTTTCGAATAAACTCGATTTTTTATCAAGACTGCGAAAGTGCATTTTGTAAATGATTCTACATTTTTCACCTGTCTAGCTTTTAACAGGTATTAAAGACTTTTTAATAATGAATTCAAATTTTTAAAAAATTTCATGAAGGCAAATGATATATTAGTATCATTTTAAAAATTGTATCTCTGTAAACACACTGAATTATTGAAAAACTAATATGTGAATTATTATTTTTGCAATTATATGTATAAAAATTAAAATTTATTTTGCTACAATCTGATATACACTGCTATTTGTAAAAAATGCAACACCATGAAGGAATAATCAGAATTAAATGAACTTTGCAGCAAATATCAATTGTAGAATGTTACGTAAAATAATAAAGTTTCAGAGCCACCGCGCATGCGTGGCATGCGCAGCGCCCCTGAACTGATGCTGAAAGTGTATAAATAGAGTGCGTAGTGGGACGTTGAAAATAGTTATTGATTATTTGTTAATGGCGAACGTTTAGTGAGACCTAAGTATGCCTCCACGACGATAATAAGGAGAAATTTCAACAATTTACCGAGTTTGAACGGGGGAGGATTATCGGCCTTCGAGAAGGAGGAATTTCCTATCCCGCAATAGGAGCCCGTTTGCAGTGGAAAAGTTCCGCAGTGATGCGAGTTTGGAAGCAGTGGACCGACGAGCACCGAAGAACTCGAAATATTGGCAGTGGACTACGGAAGGTGACGTCAGCGCGCGACGATCGACACCTGCTCTGCATGGCGATGAATGACCATTCAGCTTCCTCCAGGCATTTGACAGCACGTTGGTCTATTGCTATAGGTGTACTAATGTCGGCTTCGTCGACATCTGCTGCACCGTGGATTGCATGTAGGGATGCTTTTATATAGGATCCCCTTCACGGCAAACCATCGACGGTTGCGTCTGTAATGGGCTCATAAGCACAGAGCCTAGCAAGCTGATTGGCACCAATTTGTCTTTTCAGAGGAATCATGCTTCAATTTGTAGGACCATTATGGCTGATGGCTGCATTCTTGTTAGACGCTATGCAGGTGAACGCTTCCTTCCAGAGTGAGTTATCGAATGACATAGAGGCTTAACACACGGCGTTATGGTTTGGGGTGCGATTTCGTATTACGAACGATCCAACTTGCTATAAATTGAGGGTAATCTCAATAGCAATAGGTACGTCCGTGAAGTGCTACAGCCCGAAGTTGTTTCCTTCCTTCAAGGCATTCCTGGAGCTATCTTTCAGCAGGATAATGCACACTCACATGTTGCAAAGACTATTCGAGACTTCTGTTCAGCCCAACACATGCAACTTCTTCCTTGGCCTGCTTATTCACCGGATATGTCGCCTATTTAGCGCTTGTGGGAATTGGTTGGTCGGTGTCTCACTCGTGATCCGCGTCCTGCAGCTTCAAAAGACGAACTTTTGCAGAGCATACAAGCATATGGAATTCTCTTCCGCAAGCAGATATTCAAAATCTGTTTGACTCTTTCAGAGAAATTATTATGTTCAATGCCATAAAAAAGTATCAAAATTATTTGAGCAGTTATTGAAGATATTTATTCAGGTGATAAATTATTAAAACTATCGCGAATGCAATGTTTGAATACTTATTATAGACTATATAAAGGCTATTATATGAAATCAAATTACACTTTATAACAAAAAAAAAACGACGCCCTAAGAAGGAGTTTCCCGATTGTAATGAAATTTCGTATGCAAAGATATCTGTACCGAACATGCAAATGATTAAAATTTGGTGTCCAATGAATAAATAGCGGGAGCTACAGCGCATTGGAGCTGCGCACTCAGCAGGGGCTATAAGAAGCGATTCTAAATCTGATGGTCAAAATTGCTGTTGCATTGCGATTTAGGATACCTTACAACGACTCAAAAAATGCCTTTCCGCTTGATTCGAGCTCATTACGAGCAACTGTCAGAGTTTGAATGAGGTCGTATTATTGGATTGAGAAGAATCAAGTTGGAAAAATTGGAGAATCGCTCGTCATATCGGTCGAAGTGATGAGGCTATTAGAAGATACTGACAAGAATGGGTGGAGAGTGGCAAATTCCAGCGTCATGGATGGAAGCGGTCGATCTACGGCCACAGCAGGTGGGGAGAAATTATTGACTGTCATATCAGGTGTCACAGTGCCTAATTCATCGTTATCAACCATCAGACGTGTGACCCACACCAAGTGTCCACCATGACCATTCATAGACGACTGATAGAGCAAAATTTAGGCTCGTACCGAGAGCTACGCCACCTGCCACTCCGCCTGCATACTGTTGAGCCAGATTACATTGGTGCTTGGCTCGATCAGATTCGAATCATGATGACTGGGGACGTATAGTGTTTAGACACGTATCCCACTTCCAACTGTGTCCTGATTATCATCGAAGACGTGTCTGGAGACGCCCAGGGCAGCGTGACGATCCTGATTTTACTATTGCACGCCACACAGGCTCTCAACCTTGAATTATGGTCTGGGGTGTCATTTCTTTTGACAGCCGCACCCCTTTGGGGGTCATTAGAAGCCCACTTACAGCACAGCGGTACGTCGATGACATTCTAAGAACTGTTTTGCTACCGTTCTTTTTGCCCTGGCCATATTTTTCAGCAAAATAATGCCAGACCATATACGGCACATGTTGCTATAAACTGTCTTATGAATCTGAACTGCTGAACTGTCTTGTCTTGTCAAACACTTCCTTGGCCAGCCAGACTTCCAGATATCTCTCGAATCGAGCAAGTCTGAGATATGATCGGAAGGCGGCTGCATTTACTAGGGAATGTTGGTGACATAGCCCGACAATTGGAGCAAATTTGACAAGAAATACCGCAGGATACTATCAGGGTGTTTTGTCCCTCTATGTTGCGTCGTGTAGCAGCTTGCATCCAGGCTAGAAGCGAGTCAAACCACTTATTGACCATGTTACTTTGTAACTATGTAACTCTGAAATAAATCATTCAATTTTTCTGAAATTTGAATAGTTTTCTATTCTGTACATAATCTTTCTACTCACTAATTTTTGTCTCTATCGGAAAATTCTTTTTGGTGCGTCGTTTTTCCCCCCCTTGTTATAGATTTTTTTCTTCTTATAGAGTGTACTAAGGTATGGTCAAAATATTTTATTGATCGACCAACATTCATTTTTCCTTTAAAAAAATTAGTATAAGTATAATCTGGGCATTTTTTATAACTTTTTAACAGTTTAAGTCTATATCATCTGCAATGCTCTATAACAGGGATGGCGAACCCCAATGGCACGCACTACAATATTTTGGGCCCGCGAGCGATCAAAACGGTTTACATTTTCAACGAGATTTTCCCAGTTCAAAGAATTATCTTAAGCATTCAGGTTTATTATGTACCCTGATGGGACTTCATTTGATAAACTGAACTTGTCCCAATTCGATTGGTTGAAAATTGAAGAATTTAAAATGCTACTGACTGGTTTCCAGTCTAGTTCAATATGGATTCAAAAATCTATTGAAACAAGGAAAAAGTTAGAATTGATTGAAACATAAAGATTGACAAGCATTTAAGTAAAAATGGCAATAACTAAATGTTTGAAACATGGAATTTGATTCTTGACGCATTTAACTGCTTGTAGAAGCTGACTCATGCTGTTTTAATCATATTCATTTTCATCTACCTATGTTGGCAAGTGATTATTTTCAGAGATGAATAACACTTAAGACTCTCTTTGAAATCATTTGGAAGATAATTCCAATTCAGCATGCCTTCTGCTAAAAGTAACATCTCGCAATTATAATGTAAGTTATTTCTCATCTGATCTGCAACAACAGAAGTCATACTAATGTTACTTTAATTTTTATTACACATATAACTAAAACAGTGCGAAATGTATTTTTTCGTAGTAAATAAAGAGTATTGAGTTGTTAGCAATTTAGTTTTATTATTTTTTCAATAATCACATGTCTAAATTATTTGTCGGCACGTCTATACCTCATTAAATATTTCTTTAGTTAAAAAATGGCGGATCCATAAAGGTTCGCCACCCCTGCTCTATAACCTCAAAGCTTGCTACATGTTTCTGGGATGCTTACCATATCCTTAAAGGTATTATACTTTTACCGGAAGGTAATCTGGACAATTCATGTACATACCGTACTTCAGGTATCTGTGATTATAACATACTTGAAAATATAATTGTTTTGTTTCAAAAACCTTAAATTATCTTTGGAAAATTTTAGATAACCCTGAATATTAGCTCTAGCGTCATCTACTCAAATGTCATAATATCAAGTAACTACATTTATATACAAACATTAAACAATCAAACTGAAATCTTTGATCTTAATTAATATCTGAAAATAAACACCAAAAATAAATTATATGCTCCTGTGTACATGATGGGTTATTTCAAGCAGGAACTGTACTGGATATTGACAAATACTCTGCTGTATAATTATGAATAAAATATTTTCAGATAAATAAAGTATGAAGAAAATATTTCAATTGTACAAATCCACACACTTAAACATGAAAAATATTTTCAATTACACAACACAGGAATATGATTCATCACAAAACTGGTTTCAAAAAATAATTGCACAGCAAGTGCACGCGTTTAATAATAATTCGCTTACTTCAAACTTTATGATAGGTTAGATTAGGTTATCGTAAATTAATGACGTATTTAGTTTACAATAGGCTATTAGTCCGAGTCTAAGAAAATACCAAAACAATCTATGACTACTCTTTTTTTAAAAAGATAAATAAGTCTCAAGGACAATAGTATATAAATTAATTTATCTCTTCGAAACTTCCTTTATAGAAAACGGGAGAAATGCTTCAAAATTACGATTAAAAACTATTCTAAATAATCTTATGATTGCGGGAGATTTAAGTTTCAACTTTATGTGTAATTTCTTAACAAAACCATTGAAGATTCTTTTTTAAAATAATATTCCTCATAACGTAATTTTTTTATTCCTTTTTTGTGTGTTATAATCAAAATACTCTTTTAAAAGCGACAAGCAGTTGTTTAATATTAATCTTATAAAAATATAAGATAAGGATGTTATATATGTATATTTGAAACCACTTTTCTCTGAAGAATTTTTCATTGATAAGTGTCTAATTGTGTACTTTAAGAAATTAATGAAATGTGTGCTAGAAGGCATTTGAATAAAATTTTACTTCTGACGCAAAAATTAAGATCTAAAAGGTAATCAAATCAACTTAATCTTTCTGAATAAGACATAATACAAGTGATTTGAAACGACAATAAAACTTTAAATGTATGCCCTTATGAGCACCTTATAGTAAATGAATGATTTTTTATGGTTTTTATGTGTGGTATGAAAATTGGAGCAATTTTAATGCCAAGTATCTCGTGTTTATAGTGAAATTGCCCTTTTTCCAAATTTTAATAGCATTGGTAAAAGTAATTTTTCTAGTTATGGGTATTGAATTATCAAATCATCGGGTATAATATATATTGTTGTTTTCAGTTCGTATGATTTTGTTGTTCACGCCCAACTGAGGCGTCAGATATTTGATCGATTGGACTTTAATCTAGAAAGACCAACCCTCATATATTTCAACACATGTAAGTTCAGAATGTCTGTATAATGTGGTATCCAAATGGAATGCTGTTGTTGTCTTTAATACCCAGAAATAAATGATAAAAGACAATGAGAATAAAGAGAAAATTAAAAAAATTAAATCAACCCCGTTGACTTTTTCAAATTGTTCTTACAATTTTAACATCAACGGTTTACAAAGCATTGTTCTTACAATTATTTTCACCAATTTATAATCTTTTATTTTGTTTTACGAAACTAATAATCAAAACTATTTTGTATATTTATATCAACTAGAAGTTTAACTTCACTTTTCAAAACCTCTATATTGTAACAAATGCACAATTTACAGTTTTAATAATTTTAAACATATAGAATTACCATATTAATTATTCGATTACGCATTGAATCTTCAGTGGCGCGTTATACATTGCGTATATTATAAGTATATTTATTATTTTTTAATTTAATTTAATTTATTTATTTGCATTTCCTGACAAGAAGTTTTTTGTAAAAATTTCTGTCCAGAAGATTTTTATGTCCTGAAATTTTTATTTACTATTTAAAAATATAAAGCGCTGATCTTGATTCATTCACAATATGAGTTAAATCTATTTATTTTATAATAAACAATACCAAATATGTAAGTTGAAAGCACTAGAGTATGTGATTCAGCATTGCTGTTATCGGGTATAGGGGAAAGTTCTGTCGTTTTTGAACGCGTGCACGTTTATGAGTTGTCAATCCTTTGCAAAAATTCAGATCCGACTGAAACCTGTTTAAACAGTTAGAACTGTATACTTTGGATGATTTAAACACATTTTTTCGCATTTTAATTAGATTTTTTTAATTTGTAAAATTATTAACATGAGTGAAAAAAGTGCACTTAAGAGATGGTATGTGTTGTTTGAGTTCCAAAAAGGGAAAAACGCGACGGGGAGTTAAAAAGAAACTTGTGTAACGTATTTGGAAAGGAAGCACTAACAGCTCGAGCATGCCAAAGATGGCTTGTAAAATTTTGTTTGGGTGATTTTTTTTCTTTTGATAAATAAACCCAGATCAGAAAGCGCATCAGATGTCAGTGACGAAGTTCTACACAGTATAATCAGAACAAATCCCTAGTTAACTTCCACAAAAGTGGGCTTCAAGCTTGGAATTCATCAGACTACTGCTTTGGATTACATTAAAAGGCTTGATTTCTTGTCCAAACTCTTTATTTCAGTACGACCTCACCTTAGGTTTTCCCGTCTCTTTTGGCCTCACGCAGAACAACTGTTGAGCATTGTACTGTTTGAAAACGTATCCGGACTCTGGTTCGGATATTTGACACTCCGGATAATAAACGTTCGGATAAACGCGACATCCTACTGTATTAAGAATTACTTTTTTTTAAACTTTTTTGTTCGATTCACTATAAAAGCGCGCGCGTGTTTAGTTTTTTTTTTAAAAAACTATAATTTATTTTTCATTTTTTAGTTCGGTTTACAATAAAAGCGTGTTTTTCTAGTTTTTTAGACTGTCATTTATTCAATGTTTAATGTATCCTTGGGTTTGATAGTTGGAGCCAAAATTACATGGCAGCTGGAATTAGTCTTGCTCTTCAATGGATATTAATCAAGGGGTCTGAAGAGAATTTATTCTCTCCGTTTACGGGGCCTTGGATGAGTCCCGTATCGTTATATTTCAAAGATTCCGTCTCTATAGATACAGGTCAAACTAATAAAAGTGTGTTAAGAAGAAATATTAAGTGTCAATCGTATTATCATCTTTTAAACGTTTGCTATAATGTTAATTCGTAACATCACTTCTAAATGTGTTGCTATATAAAAATAAAAAATATTTAGTAGTTAAAACATGAATTATTTTTTTCTCATGCACGAGTCTTTTTTTTTTTTATTTCCATCTCCAAAAAAACTAGAGAACTGTTTATATTATGGTAGGAAATTGCTAACGCACCTGCCCTCCTCTTTCTCACATAAGGAACACTTTTTTTTGTTTTATTGTATTAACCATAAGTGTATTCCCTTTTTGGGTTGCACCTTAATCTTTTAGTCACTAAATCTGGAATAAGTCGCCAAATCTGCGAATCGTTATTCCTGTTCCTTCTGATCAGGACAAGGAAATAAAATTATTGTATTGTCATCGGTCCTGGACAAGTGTGCAAAATTTCGAATTTATCTGATCTCTTAAAGTGGGTAAAAATCGAGTTCAAAGATTCCGTTACATACAAGTGAAACTTAAAAAAACGTGTAATAAAACAAAAACATTTTATTGAAACCCATTGCGACTTTTACAGTTTGTTGAAAAGTAAAGGCAATGCCCCACAAAAAAAGATGGATACAACAATTAGTTTCCAAAGGTTTTGTAAAAAAACATTCAGTTGCAAACATTTATTAGTAGGATGTATGATCACCTCTACCGGAGATGCAAGCTCGATAAAGACGATTCATGCATGCAAGTAGGTCGGCATTCGTTTTTTCCGAATTCTTTGCACATTCTCGAAAAAGACAGGTTTTCAAGCCATTATGGTTTCGATGAATATTGCACAGATTAGAATTACATCTCTCTAACATGTCCCAGGCATGTTCTATCGGGTTCAAGTTGGAGAAAGCTCTGGCCATTCCATTTCAATCATTGTTTCAAATGCCACGTATTATTGGTTTACAACATGAGCAATAATTCTAAAAAGTGATAAAAAAAATTCAAAAACACATCAAATATTATATTTAAACTTCCAGAATATGGATGATGTTAAAAAAACTTAAATTCTTCAATGTCATTACTAAAATTGTATAATACTGCTTGCACTATTCTCGGTATTTATTATATAAAAAGGAAAACGATATTTTATACGAAGCAAATTTAAGAAAATATTTAAATATCGTAATCACAAAAATATACAAATGAAATTCAAATAAGTATAAAGGAAAATAAAACGTATATTCTGTTAATTTTCTAGTAATCAGAATTTGATCATATTTCTTATTATGGCATGAGAATGCAACTTGATTGAGCTTTAAGCTAAAAAAGAACACAAATACATTAATAAGGCTTCTTTACTACTTCATTATTAATAAAATATGAACATGTGAATGACATTGAAAATATGATCCTGACATTTATGACTGACACTCTTTCAAAGAATTCTAAATAACAATAAATTTGCCTTTTGCTGAACCCTGATTAAAATTCAACGTTTGTTCCAAAAACTACAAAGAATGGAAATTAATTAGCTTCTAAGCGTTTTCAATAGGTCGAAGGTGTTTAGCTATGCCAACATAAAAATGACATTCAGTGAAACACCATTTTATATAAACAAGCATTCAGTTTCGTATGTTAAACATATATATAACTGTCATTCTCGTAAAATTCAACCAAGTGTAAAACTGTCACAGGATCTAGTTAGTTAGAAAGTGGACCAAGTCCATCTTTATGTTTATCTTCTTTCATATATGACAGCACTAGATAAAAACAAGCATAAAGGTGAACCTTGAATCCAATTGGCATTTCAAGTTTTTCTTAGTATTTTTATAATGATTTCGTCAACATATTTAAAGAAAAGCATGTCAAAAATATTCCTGTCGCTTTTAAAATAATTGAATAGATTTGATTTTGCTAGTTTTATGTGCATATATTTGTATAAAATATCAAGTTGCAAGTAAAGATTTATATTCTGAAGTTGTTTAGATAATTTTAATTTTAAAATACTTGTTTAAATTAACCCTAAAACCCTAAAATTAAAAGCAACAAAAACGTAGAACATAACAAAAAAATTTGGAAGTCAAAAAGGTAATTAAATTGATAAAAGTATTACTTAAAATTAATATTGCATCAGAATTAAACAGGAGATTATCCTTATCCAATAAAAGTCTGAGGTTTGTAGAATTAAAGATGATGTGTTTATGTAATAAAATATGTTGAATTTAAAAAATAATGCATACTTTTCTATCACCGATATTATTCATGACCTTAAGCAATAGGTATATTTATTTAGAAGAATAGTTTTTTGAATTTTTTCTTTAATTCTCACAAGCTACACTTCTCTTTCTTTAATTTTAAGACTTCTTTCTTAATTTGTATAAAAGTCATTTTAGTCCAGTATTTATAGGTATCAAATTGTTCTTTTTGCTACGATGTTCATATTATACTGGGGAATTTATACAGTTTCCTTTGCCCTCATCACTTGAACGAGGTTTAAAATGTTGAAGTACGTCACCAAAAATTCACGCGCAGATTTAAAGTGCGGCATCAGCAAAAAAAGTCGTTAAAATCAAATTATCGCTTTAAAGTCTACACATTTGTACCTGAAGGAATATTTCAATGAGAATTTTAATACTTAAAAATATTTCTATAATTATATAAAACGAAGTTTTTAAGTGACAGAGAGATGTAGTCGGGGTTCTCCGAACTTCATAATATTTCTATAATTATATAAAACGAAGTTTTTAAGTGACAGAGAGATGTGGTCGGGGTTCTCCGAGCTTCATGGCTAATGATGTTCAAATTATGGTTCTAAATAAGGTCCTTCGTGCTGTTTCTTGTTAATTTCATCTGAGCCTCCATGTAATCAATCGGGGCTAAGCGGAAATTATCAAGCTTGGGTATCAGTTATCTCTATAACTGTTCAAAATTATTAGGTCCATCATTAATTAGCTTTGTGAAACTGTAGTGGTGCTAAAAATATCCAACCTACTTTACATAGTAAAGAAACTAGTTTTTTAATCACTAATATGATACAAATATTTTACTTAAGCCGTGTAATTTTTGCAACCCAAGACAAAAAAAAAAGAAAAATTTTAAATTATGTGAGGGAAAATGTTATTTTCCGTTATTTATACCACACTATGTGAGAACTTTGAGGTTGAATTATATAGAAGTTTTTATATGTTTTATCGGTTATAAATGTTTATTTTATTATTATTTAGTATACATATGTTGGAATTAATAAGGCCTTAGATGTAAAATTAGCAAGTATTTGTTTAAAATTTGGAAAAACAAAATTTCTGTTTTTTTAGCTTAAATAGATTTTTTCTTTGTTATACAAAGGAATAACAAAGGAGAAAATAATATTTTCATCGCTCTATATTTAAAAGAACTAACAAGAGAATTACCGTAGAATCCGGCGTATAACGCGTACCTATACTTTTAAACTACATTTTTTTTTTTTTGGTTTTTAGGTATATTCGCCGTATAACGGCACCCCTTTTTTCCGAAGAAACCTGAAATGTGTACATCTGTAATGCAATGATGTTAAGAAGTCATTTATTCGAGGTATTAACCCAAGCTTTTGAAAAAATAGTATATTTCTAGAGCTACAACCTTTTGAGGAATGCAATTTATTTTAAATAAACAGTGTTTCGATATGTTTAGAATAATAGTTTTTTATGCTCATCTCTTTATTTTTAAGGCTACCCTTTTTATACCCAGCGTATAGCGCGTAACCAAAAATTTCGATCCTATTTTTTGGGTTAAAAGTGCGCGTTATACGCCGGATTTTACGGTAATTGCCTTTTCATTCGACAATTAATAACATTTTAAATAGTAAGACAGAAATAATACAAGTAATAGAATTCTTACAAAATAACGTATTAATCTGGTATATGGAGAATAAATTCAATTTTAAAATACTGTTTCACAACAAAATAACTGATGAAAGATTTTTCTGTGAAACAGTACTTTGATCCAGTGCTTCTTCCCACCTTTCAATATTTGCGACCCAATTTTCCTCGCATCCCCTCCTATACAATAACAGTGTATTGAATGCAAAAAAAATGTATTTTGACGCTAAAGGTACAATACAAGCTTATTTATAAACTGTTCAAATTATCAAGTAACCATTGAACCATTTTAAAATCATTAAAAATAATTTATCTACGCTGGCAAAGAATTTTAAAAAGTATTTTTATGCTGACAACAACTTGATGAAAAGTTACGAGTGGGTTAGAGAGATTCATTCCAAAACACTCCAGAAAGGTTCACAACTGCCGAAGAAATCTTCATAAATTTCACTCCTAGAGGTGAAATCAAAAAGAAATTTAGTAATAAAGCAGTCTTTGAATTTTAGGCAGGAACGCAAGATGAATTTTCTGCACTGAAAACAAAAGCCTTTTGTGCACTATTACCATTTCCAACATTATACCTTTGCGAAACCGGATTTTCTAAGTTGGCTGCTTTGAAGGCAAAATATAGATGCCAGCTAAATATAGAAAAAGAACTTAGCGTCAGTTTCTAATATTAAACCTTCCTTTGAAAAATTTTGCTTTGCAAGACAAGCCCATGGGAGTCACTAGTAATAATTAAACTTGATCTTAATTTAGTATTGATAAATTGCTCATCAAATACATCTATTAACATATTATATCAGTGTAAATGTGTATTTTATTTTTTATTATGCCTAAATGTATATATTTTGTTTTGCTTTCTTTCAGTATATTAAATTTTTTAAATGATCTTTTATTTTCGACTTCCTGATATGCTTGAGCCCCCCTCGCAGAGTTATCACACCCCACAGTTGGAGACTCACTTCTTTAATCCCATTGATTTGAGCATTCATTTTTATAAATTGCGTTGAATAATTTCTGAAAAGCTAAAGCTAGCACACTCAAAAATCTAATATAAAATAAATATAGAAAACAACTCACATCCTTAAGTAGGATTTTTAAAAAAATAACTGAGCCTAACTCTAATTTTATGCAAAATTAAGCAAGAAAAATTATATCTGGATTTTTGATATTTTCATTAACGAAGATGGTAAATTTAGAAAAAAAATCAGTGATTGTAAACGAATGAAGCACTTATTTATTTCATTTTTAGAAGAAAAGGAGAGACTTTTTAGTGGTGTAAATTTATCAAAAGGGCAGGAAAACATATTAGCCCAATTACAGATAAACTAAAATATTAATGTGTAAGATATTGTTATTAGGAACAATAGCTCTTCATTGTTCTTAAATATTTTTTGTTCAGTAATTTGTATGACAGCAGGAATAAAATAATGCAATTAGAATCTTTATTCGAATAATTTTTTTTTTAAAAAATCAGTGAAAAATACCTCACAACATAAATTTAAATCACCTATTTAAAACACGCATCATATATTGAAATTATGTGAAAAATTTGGGATGGAATAGTCCCCACGTTAAAAATTTTAATGATTTAAATTCAGGTTTCTTTCGATATAAGATGAAAGTTGCAAGAGATTAACTTGTAATTTGAGCCAATATTTCTACTACCTTTTGCATCACACCATAGATGAATTATAAGGCTCAGATTTTTTTTAATATGCAGAAGCCTCACTATTTCCGATGACGGGTTCTTTAATGGTATCCGATTTAAATGAATGATCTTGTTGAAACTGGGAAATTTTGTAGTCTCAAAACTAACTACATAAGTATCAAAACTCTAAATAGCAAAGACTGGCATTCAAAATAATCATACATACATTTATTTTAATACACATAGAGAAAATATTCATAGTTTCATGTACTCAATTGTATATTCGTTCCTGATTTATCACTAAAGAAATTAATTTTCAATATATAATTTTTATAATTTTCAATAGATAAAAATAATGAATTTCGAACAAAGTCTACACAAAAAAATTGAATCTTTTTTAACCTCATCGCTTGTTAAGGACTGACTTCATTTATATGTATTGAAGAATTTAAAAAATAATGAAAAACAGATGCAAAATTTTCCAAATTTTTGAATCGCCATATTTGTTTTAAGAACGTCAATTTATTTTTTCATTTCCCTTTCTATTCGACATTTTTTTGGAGCCAAACGATATTGATTTCAAAATAAATCTTTTAGATTTGCGCATCTTATATTTATTTTTCCCACTTCAATTCATAATTCTTATATAATATAAAAGCTTTATTAAAGGGCCAGTATGCAATTATAATAATATTACAACAGAAACATAATAGTGGTGGGGGGGGGGATGCCGATGTGTAATCAAGAAAAATAAGAACAATAAGAACATTTAGCAGATAAAACATAATCTGCCGACATTGTTTTTCACTTGCTGGTACTTTGTTTATTTGAAGAAAATACATAATCATACTTTCTTTTTATTACTTTTAAATTATTGCAATTTTAATTATTTTAAAATTTTATTTTTTTTATCTCTCTCTCTCTCTCTCTGTATATATATATATATATATATATATATATATATATTAATTTTATATATTTTATTGGCATATTGAGTCGTATTAATGTACTTTTAAAACTAATTTTCCATTCTTCCTACTATTTTTTGTGGATTGCATTTTATTTATTTAAATCATTCGAATTCCTTTAAATGTAAAAAATTCCTTTGTTTTATTTAAATAAATGATATCCTCGATCTTCCACAATGCACAATCGAAATTTCTTCTGAATCCAACGGAATTCATAATTTTTATATGAATTTCTATGTAAGTTCTGTATCTCGACAATCAGTTTACAAAAAAAGGGGGAAGGAATAAGTTGTTTTCCCATATTTTGTACATTTCTTTTGCTAAATTTTGCTGCCACATGTAGTTTTAATAATAATTAAAATTTCTTTCCAGCAAAATCAGTGAAACTGCCACTTTGCTATTCAAATTTATATTCTGCAATTATTTATTTAGATTATCTTAACAAATTTTATTTGTATCAATTTGTGGAGAGTAGAAAATTTTTTACATATCTTTTGAAACCTTGCAGTATAAATTGCAGCTCATCAGAAAACAAAAACAAAATTATAAATTTGTCCTTCTTTATTTTTGATATTTTCGGTAACGGTCGGCACGGTGATTTTGAGGCAGCGTGTCCACCTCGTAAGCCCGAGGTTGCAAGCTCAATCCCTAGTGGTGTGGATAGATTTTATGGATGCTAAAATCGTTGGTACGCAAAATCATATGATTAATGCAGTATGTAAAAGATACCTTGAGTATAAATTTGAGACAAATCTAGAAAAATTAAATCATGGAAATATTTAGCATGCGATGAAAGCTAGATTGAATAACCAATTTATAACATAAGAATCCAAAATGCTTGGGACTCATTCGGGCCACTCATTCAGCGAGATCACACCTTTAGCGTACAGTCCGGGACGTGAAGATTGGATTCTTTGATGAGTGGAACAGTATTCCCAAAGTATCACAGATAACCATATCGTCTCTGTGCTAAACAGGTGGGTGACAGTCTTAGCAGTTCGGAAGGACCACGCACCATATCAAACATCCTGCATGAATTCTAAAGAATCAGTTTTATATCATTTATATGTAACCAAATTTTCGGCCTGAAACATCCATTTCATGTTCTTTATACCATTCCAAAGAATTAAAGTTTCCATACAATTGTTTGTTTTTTTTTTGCTTCTTTTTTCTATATTTAGCTTTATTACACCTGCACTCTACATTTTATGCTCATTTTATGCTTTTATCCTGCAACAATTTCTTCCCTTTTTTGTTTGATCCCATAATTTTTTTTGAGCAGTGTTAAGGACTGAGATATCTTGAGTGAACAAAGATTGCTTTTCGAGAACGTCCTGCACACCACTCGTGTTAATGTTCTATTTTGTGTGTGCTGCTTGCTTGTGTGTTCATCAATAAATATGGATGTATTTAAAGTATAAAAGCCTCCTCCACCTTTCCACGATTACAACCGTCACTGAAAACGGATTACCTCAATACCAAAAGGTTTAAATCAAGGTTATAATTCTATACATATGAATAGCATTTTACGTCAAAAAGCTTTAAATTTATAAGTTATTTACATCTTGACAGGTTTTTGAAATTTTAATAATTCCTGATTTAATTGGTTGAAGATTAAATATTTAATTTTATCAGGAGACAGTTGATTGCAACACATTAGTCTGTTTATTGATGCAGCAAGCTGTGTTGAAGTCTTTAGATTGAAATATATTCTATTCCTGATCACTACTCACATTTAAAATTATTGAAATCAGTCCATTCCAATGTACCAATGCGATTAAAAGAAAACTCTTTTAAGGTATCCGAAGACGTTGAAAATGACCAAATTCAATCAGGACAGTTTTTTTTTATTTTATTGAATAGAGCTATCTTTTGACTTTACGAAACATACTTTGTTTTGTTTCTACGCTACCTAGAGGCCAGGTTACAATCCACTTCATAAAGTTAGAAAAACCGGAAGTGGGTTTTTGATCTACCAGAAGTGAGCATTTAAATTGCTCAAAATCTACCAGGCGAATCTGATAACTCAAAATATTACGAATGTATTTTCTATAAAACTTTTGGAACCTGATATTTATGTTTCTAGAGAATGTACTAAAATATTTCTTATTGTATGAATACTTTTTGAGTTATGGCTTGTTATTTAAATAATGGTCTCATAAAAATGTAACATTTCTTATAATGTTTACTCAATCAGCTCCAAAATTTTCAAATTTTAATAAAAAATTAAAATTTTAGTACATTTTCTAGATAAATGCGTCTAATTTGTTTCAGCAATACTTTTACTAACATATGTTTATTACTTTTTTCTCTAACTGCTTTGAAGTTTTTCAAAAATATTGTTAAAATTTAAATTATAATTGTAATTTTTGTGAAATTCAGATAATTTATTTTAAATATTGATAGTTAAATAGTAATATTTATTAGTATTGAGTCCTGAAAGAGCATTTATAATGTTTTTGTATGCTATTTTGTTAAATTGTGTTCGAATACCTTAAAAAATTGATTTCTATACATATGAAGAAAAATTACCAGGCAGTGGCGTAACGTACATTCCCGCAAACCCAGCGTTGCGGGGGGAGCAGGGTTGTAGGGGACCCAAAACCTGACTGACACCAAGCTGCAATCCTTTGTAAGATCTGACTTTGGGCCCAAAACCTGATTTTTCAGGGGGGGGGCCTAATATCCTCCGTTACGCCACTGTTATGAGAAAAGGGTTTGTGCGCAATGTGAAATTCATGGTGGGTGTTTTTTTTATTTGTTTAAAAATTTCTATTTCCCAGATTAGTGCGCCAAAGAAAATTTCAATCTGAGTTTTAAAAAAAAAGTACTTATGACAACATGATTAAAAAAATAAGCACATTTTTCTGTTATTTTTCTTATTTTTTTTTAAATCCTTGTCTTTCAAACTCGTTATAAACAATATTATAATTGAAAGTGAAATTTGCTTATGAGCTGTTACAAAAATAACATATTCTAATCTGTCTCATCAATTATTATTTTTTTTAAAAAAAAATCCTTATCTTTTTTGAATATATCGCACTTGAAATGTACATTTGAATTGTTAATTTAATCATGATACAAATGGTATTTTAATTGCTGGGGCGGCTATTAAATACATCATGAATCCATTTTCCAATAAAACTAAAGCAATAATTATATATAAATATTTCCATCAATACTATTGTGGTAATTTAAGATAGCTTTCGGCCAGGAATTTAAAAAACAAAATCAATGCCCATTAATTCGAGAAAATTTGCAATCAAACATTTCTATTATTGCGATAATGATATTTCCAAGTACTCTCTAATGAGAATTCATAAAAAAAATTCAGCCTTTGATTAAGTATATGCAAAAGAAATCAATCCTTCCTACTTTATTCTCATATATAAACAACAATCGTACAAATTGCATTATTTATTAAAGGACGTTTTGGACTTGAGCCACTAATGATTGAACCTCCTGCTATTTCCACCCCTTTGAAACCTCAGTGAGGTGACAGGTACCAGCCTTTACTGCGCGGTACACGGTAATTGTTGTATTCCGTATCTCTTCAGGAAATCATGTCTCGTACACCTCTTTCTTACGTCGTATGACCCCTGCTTGCGAAGAAATCTCGTTGTCTTCCTACGTGCTTTGGGTTGTCAATTCGCAAAACTATCCAGAGTCTCCGTAGAACCTTGAGATGCTTTTCTTTCCCTTGACAAGGCATGACTGATACAATAGTTAATTGTTGTAATAATCCTTCAACCACGCGTTTGAAATGGCGATAACGTTTGTGACAGGATTCCAGTCGATATAGCTTACATATAAGTAGGGAAAATTATTTAGCAAAGCGATTAGATTAGGGAAATTTTTATTTCTGTTTGGCCAGTCCATTAGTGATATCGCATGAATTATTAGACTGCCGAAGCAAATAAAAAGACAAGCGACATCAAATAACTCATAATTATTCCTAAAGCCTGTTTATGTTGGAGCTGATTTATTGTCCCTACTGCATATCTTTCTACGTTATAGATATTGGAAGCAATAAAAAAAATATGTCTTATCTTAAATTATTGCCCACTCTTTTAGTTAGTATATAATAATATTGAAATTACTTTGAGAATATAAATGACTCTTTGTGCATTTATTGAAGAAAGTTTTCTTCTGAACGGTAATTAGTAGTTTCGGCACAACAATGAACGGACCAGAGCCGTTGGAAATTTTGCAAATATTCCAGCGGGGCTTTTACTTTTATCATCTCTCTTTGAGACTAATATATAATTACAAAATGAAAGAAAAAATTTCATGAATATGTAGACCAGTTACATAACATTCACTGATAAGAAGTTAAATATTCAAGATTCCATTTGAATTTACCATATTATTTTTGAGATTACCTAAGTAATAAAACATAGAATAAGGGAAATTACGTAAAGAAATATCGAGTATATTGTTGGGGCAAATTGTACCATCTATGATATTGAAGTGGCTGCTGCCTCAACGGCTTTGGTTGAAATCACTAAAGGAATTGTGATATTTATTGATTCACAGGTCACTATTGTATACCAATTTCTTTAATCCTACTTTAAAACAATGTGGAGCTGTACCTAGTTGTAAACTTGGGATTATTTCTTTGATGTATAGTGGTCGCAATATCACCCTGCAGTGGATTCCAGGTCTCTGTGGTGTCACGAAATTTGTTGACATACTGTCCAATGCTGTCTATGATCTTCCCCAGCATGATCCTCCCGTTTTTTTTTATCAAAGTGCTAGAAAAAATTGGAGAAAATTTTAAGGCTCATTTTCGAGGAATGATTCGGGACTCCTTGATGGAAAGTTCCCTTTTTTGAGACTTTACTAGACATTTTGGTCGCTAACCTTAGAATTAAAACTATGTAAGACTATCTTGCGAAACATCTGCTCATATTCAGTTTAGTAGATTCCTCAACTTGCTATTTATGCAATGCTAAAGACGCACGGAGACCCATTTGGTTTCTTGTTCTGGACTAGGCTACGTTTTAAAGGCCAACACTGTTAAAAATAATTGCAACTTTTATTGTGTTTCTGAACTGTATAGGGGTGCAGTCAAAGACTGACGGCGGTCATACCTAAATCTAGCTTTTGACAAAAAGATATTGTGATAAACAAAGAAAATGTTTCAGAGATTTTGAACATAAATACTGCAACATTTGACTAAATTGTTGAGAAATCGACAAAATGTTAAAGTATAGTACTAGATATATTGCCTTTTTGATTATTGTTTTTCTTAAATTGTCGCAGACATTTCAATGACAGGAAGAGCATTATTTGAGAACAAGAAGAATATAACTCTCTCTCTCTCTTTCGAAGTCATCTGGAATAAGGGCGAAAGTTGAAATTTTTGTAATACAGTGCTTCTTAAACTTTCAATGTTTGCGAACCAATTTTCAATCATAATTTTCATCGGGCCCTCCTTCACACAACAACAATATATTGAATACAATAATAATGCTCTTTGGCGTTAAAGCTACAATACGATTTTAATCATAAATCGTTAAGTATTAAATTTTGTATATGACAGGCCTATGCTAATCCCTAGTAATTATTAAACTTGCTTCTAATTTAATATTGTGAGATTAATTATCAAAAACATTGTGTAGGACTAATACATTTATAATTCAGTGTAAATGTATATATATTTTTTTTTATTATGTCTAAATGTATATTTTGTTTGGCTTCCTTTCAGTAAATTTGTAATTTTTTTAAATCCTTTATTTTTGACTTTTCGATATGCTAGCGCTCTCCTCTTAGAATTATCACGCCCGCCTAGAGGGACGCGCCCCACAGTTTGAGAAACGCTGCCGTAATAAGTTTTAGTTGATAAAAACCCTCACAGCCTCTTTTTTCGTTTAGGTTTGCGTGACGCACGGAAAAACATAACATGAAAACAGTGTTGTCATAAGACTTGTTAAGACCCTGGACTTCTATAGAAAAGTAGGCCTCATCTGCTACCTTTTCAAGTAGACAATTTTATTGCATACTTTGTCAAATACACGTTCAAATGATAACCCGTAACAAATAAATGTGCGTAACTCACAATCCTTCAACCATGGCACAAACCCTCTCGACTGACTACTACCTTTCGAATAAATGAGTGATGATCGTGTATGGTGGTAGACCTAGGCCTAAACATGGAAGGAGGATATGACATAATAATGCTTTCTTGTAACTGTTACCTTTGTTATACAGTTTGGAATTCTCATGTTTTCGGAGAATATGCTCCGGAATAACATCATGAGCCCGGGCCCGATTGGCCCATGCCTTAAAATGTCTCTATCTTTAAAGAGTAAATACATCATCAGCTTAGGTAATTTTGGTTTATACGAAAGGATATAAACATACACACACACATGGATATTAATAATCTTAATTAAACGAATCAATATCCTGTTTGTTTATGCGAGATTTTTTTAAGTTCAAATTGTGTTTTAAAATATTTTACTAATATTACATATTCCAATACTAAATTGATAATTTTTCTTCTTTATGGGCTTTAAAATTCATCTTAATTGAGAAAAGATTTATATTACAATTACTTTTGAAAAAATTTTGTCTGCTTCAGAAGACACAGAAAGTAAGGATTAAAGATATTAAAAATGCATTTTAATAATAAAGTTAAAAAGATAGATTACTGTAAAATGAATTTAGCCTCTATTAAAATAAATATATATATACATTTAAACTCAATTTAATTATATGTGGAGAAAGTTGCCTTGTGGAATGAGTGAATTTGATTTGATTTACATCGCACTGTGAAGCAACAAGAAGGCTATTGAAGAAGGCCCTAGAAATTCTTAGCAATAGTCAAGTGACGAGGATGACACTAGAGTTGGAATCCCCTTTTCGAATTTCCACACTAAGGCAAACAGGAAGACATTGAGTATCGACATATTTAAAATGCATTAGCCCCCTCTACACGGCTGATCCAGGTACAAGGTTTTAAGCCCACGACTAGAATATGTTCGCGACCATGACCACATGGCTATTGCGACCACTCGAACTAATTATTCAAATATTAATGAATTAATATTTAGAAAACAGTATTAACATCAAGTGTCATCCACTAGAAGTTCAAAAAATGTATTTAAACTAAACTGGATGATTAAAAAGTATTTTATAAGCGATAGAAAATTTGAACAAGATATACCTCGTTTATTTTTAATTAGTTTTGAGCGCAGTTGCTAGGAATGTTTAGATACAATAACATAGACTTGGATATGAAACTTTTATTTAAAGAGTTACGCACATTTTATATTCTAAGTATTTTTGCAAAAGACTTTTTTCACAATTCCTACAATTAATTCACTTTCTCATATATATATACTAGCTGACCCGGCCACGCGTTGCTGTGGCTTTGTTTTAATACGTTAGTTCAATATTATTCTAAGCTATTCAATGCAGTCAAATTAACTTCGTTTATAATTTTGGAGGGTTGAAATAAAGTATAAGACAACAAAATATTTTAATTTTGCATTTCATTCATCTCCTATTTGAGTGTAGTATAATGCATGAATTACTAACGAAGTCGTTAAGTAACAACATATGAAGGATTAATTTTATAAATGTGGTGAATAACGTTGATTCTTTGCAATTTTTAAAATTATTTTATCATTTTAAAGTATAACAAATAATAAGTTTATACAACTAATCGCTAATCAGTGCACAATATTTTTCTATAACCCGTATTTTGCTAACTCAAATAGATTCAACGGTTTCCGCACACGTGAGCATGTAACATCTAGTTGCCCATTCGAGAAACATGGATTTTCTAAGTCCAAGTATCAAATGAATATTGTTCGGGTTTCAGATTCATTTATGGTCATCGCGAAAGCCAAACGAATCGGAATTGAAGAATTTTGAATGGTATTAGAGATTCTGACGGTATCAGTGGAATACGCGTGGCAACAAATTCCGTAGTAGCAGAACCGAATTTTCGTTCAAACTTTGCAGTCAAAATGTTTGCTTCAAGAAGTTCCCGGTATAATTTTTTGATGATCAAACGTGCACCGTTGCATTATCTAGGTGAATTTAAGTTACGCAGATAAAAACCAGGGAACCAACCGAAGATTATGGGGTGACATTCCTGATATATCTAGAGAATTCAAAAACTTATTTGAAAAATTTACGGTTTTGTTTTTATCAACAATAGTGACGATTGGCTTAAAATCGTTGGATCAACTGGCAACAAACTTGTGTCTGAAAGTTTATTTCATCACAATATCAACATTTTTTCTGATTAAGTAACAGGATTACAGAGGCAATAATTATCAAGCAAATTATACAGTATATCCGGAAAGACACTCTCAGTCCTTTAGAACATTACAGAAATCGTCTGGGTATTTCATGCATTGTGTATTGGTATGAAGTCTACTTCACCGTTTACGAAATTCAGTACTTGGTTAGGAAATATTTGCTAAGATTGATCATTTTGCAAATGTACTCGAGTGTTTATGGTCAGTCGAAGTGTTTCCACGTTTCGCCATCAAAACGGTTGTTTTTAACAGGCGTTAATCTCGTGAGCAAAAGTAGAGCGTGTAATGGCTGTTAATACCTCTCGGAAATCATCAGACACTAATACAGCAACAACACCGAATATTCTCTCGTTGTCATTTAAATCTTGATAAGCTCTATGTAATGCTTTGAGTGAATGTTTATGGTTCATGGTACAATTATCCCTGATCATGACAATTCATTTGCAATACTGTAGCCAATCCACCCTTTTTTTCAATGGTACACATTTCATCTTGTATTTTAAGAATGTTCAATGGCAGCTGATGTGGAATGTGCAGTTTTTCCGCCATCTAATACAGTGACAACAATGCCCGAAGATGCAATTCCCTATTGCAATCATATTTTCGCTCGACTGCACCTGAAAGTTTAGTTGCTACAGGGAATGAAAATCCGGAGATGGAACTCGAACACAAAGCCATTTGACCTCATTCCAGCAATATCCAGAAAATTTACCGAAGCTTTTGAAATCCGTATCCAGGTTCACGTTCCCACCCTGAGAAGTACTTGATGCCCACTTTCGATGCCCTTGCTCCTGTAAGTTCAGTCTCTGAAGGGGGACATTACGATCGGTTGGCATTATCCGGCACAGTTACGGGAGTTTCTAAAATCCGATTTGACATTATTATTGTTTCCCATCCAGAAAAACACCAGGAAAGCATTTCTCTCTCCTCAAGAATTAAATCAAGCCTTTTCCACAGTTCGTGCAAAATACTTTCGTCTGGCATTTTTTGACGTATATATGATATTATATTGAATTGGATTGAGAATATATATATTCGGATAGCCAGTTTCGAAATACAATTAAGATCCACTTTTTCGTCTCTATGTCTGCAGTGGCCACGGTAGCCAAGTGGTCAAGGCATCGGATCATGGCTAGCGTGTCATGAATTCGAGCCCAGTACCACTGAAAACCCGCCGTATAGGGGAGCGATTCATGTCAAATCTGTCGAGAGCTCAAACGTCCTCCCTTTGGTGTGGTGTGGTAGTTAGGAGAGGGCGTGCCAGCTCAGGTGTCGTCCGCGTCACTTGACCATGGTTCAAAATTACGCGGTCAATCGCCAAAAGCCCTCGTGTAGCTGAAAAGTGCGACGATAATATTCACTCACTCACTTTACGTCGGCAAGATAGGCTGGTACTGCTGTTCGAGAATATTCCGATCCCCTGGCATTATCTGTCAAAAATACAGGAATTTCTATATTTAGATTTCAGACTCGCTTAAACCATCTCAAGTTACTCCAAGAATACACTTTTCCCACGCCAAGACTTTAAGGTGTGCTCCTGCCCCGGTTTGCGTAAAAGACGGTCATCCTGAATTATCCGGCTAAGTTACTGTTATTTCTCAGATTTAATATCAGATTCAGATTATCCGTTTTGAAATACACAATGACAAAGTTTTCATGATCCAAGGCTTTTAAGGCAAGTCCCTGCTACGGTGTGTCTAAAATACGGTCGACTGGCATTATCTGGCAAAGTTATCGAAACTCCAAAAATTCAATTTCAGATTCTATTTTCACACTCCAAAATGCACACGGAGCTGACTTTTGATGCTCCAGCGCGAGCAAGTTCAGTCGCTAGAGATAATGAAAATCCGGACGTGTGGAAATCAAATCATTTGCCTTTTCTTTTAATTAAGACAGTATCCGGCAAGTTTAGTGTAGTTTCTGAAATATAATTTCAAATTATCGTTTCCCGTCCCTAGATGCAACTGCAAATTACTTTTGTTCCTCTGAGCTGGCAAGTTCAGTCCCTGAAAGGGGCATTAGGGACGTCCGGCATTATCTAGCAAAGTTACAGGAATTTCTAAAATTCAATTTCAAACTCTCGTTCACCACCCCGAATTACAACAGAAACGCACTTTTCCCGCACCAAGACTTTAAGGGTAAGCTCCTGCCACGGTTTGTGTAGTAAATGGTCGTCTTAAATTATCCGGCAAAGTTACAGTTATTTCTCAGACTGGATATCTCAGATTCGGATTATCCATTTTGAAGTACGCCAGGGTCCAAGTTTTCACGATTTAAGGCTTTTAATGCAAGCCCCTGTTATGGTGTGTCTAAGATACGGTCGGGCCGCTTTATCCGGCAAAGTTACGGTTATTTTTGGAAACTGACTCTAAAATCGGATTCCACACCCCGAAATACGCCAGGCATCTAATTTTCGTGCATTTTGGTTTGTAATATCTGCTTCCACAGACGCATGAGCAATCCCACATTTTGCGATTATGCTCTTACGGGAATCTGGCAACGATTTTTCGGATTCTTCACATTTCCGGCAATAAAAAAATTATGGCGTGATTAATTGAAATAAAAACCATCCTATGTTCTAAGTTGAACGAAATGACACACAGTACGCAAAATTATATTATGATCGGTTGAGTAGTTTCGGAGTCCATTGTGGACAAACACTGTGACACGTATATTTTATATATAAAGATATATATATATATAGGGATAGAGTGAATTAATTGTAAGAACTGAAAAAAATCTCGTGCAAAAATACTTAGAATAAAATGTGTCTAACTCTTTAAATAAAAGTTTCATATCCAAGTCTATGTTGTTGTATCTAAACATTCCTAGCAACTACGCTCAAAATTAATTAAAAATAAACGAGGAGTTAGCAATACTACGTGCCTTCCGTATTCGTAATGCTTCATTTCTTATATGCATATAACATCTCCGGATAAAAAAATAAACATTGATTGTTTCGAGACATAAAAAAAGGCGTGACATATCCCGTCATATCGTGATGCGATCCATCATCATTATGCATTGCTTTTACTGAATGTTATCTGAAGTAGTGACTGAAGAGTACTAAATGTATTGTGTTCAAAGTAACCCTTAATGTTACAATGTTGCAATACAACACATCCCAAAGGACCCACTGTTTACTCATATAATTGAGTACCTCGCGTGTAATTTCTCTGTTTTTTATTGCAACCTTATCAAAATATAGGGGCAGATATGACAGAGACAGAACACCACAGCAACAAGATAGTTCTAACCATGGTGATTAATCATGAGTATTTTAATGTATTAAAAAACAATACTCTTGTAAAAAAAAATTTCTACAGATCATCTTTACAAACCCCCGATTTCATTGTGAGAGTACACGATGTCTAATTAATAAAAAGGTTCCCATTAACCTCAAGTAATTTACCCAACACGATTAATTGATGACCTCGTATTTGATTCTCATCTCATTAATCGTTTTTGTTATCGAAAACGCTTTTTTGCTGGGAGCGAATTGTGGGCAAAATGTTGCAAATCTGGTTACAGCGTCATATTGAAAGAATTCTTGGCAGTTATAAAAGCCCTAATTATATATATCACTGTCGTAAAAAAAAACAGTTATTTTGCTCAAAAGTATCAAGAAAAAAGTAGCGATGTCGCTTTGTAAGACGTTCGTTTTACCAGTTCTGTAGGACGAAAGAAAATTAATATAAGTAAAAGCTTACTAAACTGGTATTGATAACAAAAAAAAGTATAACTATTTGGTAACTAATTTGTATTTCTATATACAGTGAAACCTCGTTCTGTCATTTTTATATCTCTCCACATATTTATTTTTTTAATTTCAGTTGACTTCTTTGTTTAATAAGCAATTATTTTTAGGATGGTTTTATTCATTATTTTCTTAGTTTTTTTTTTTAAGTAATCAAAAAATATATTACAAATAAAACTGGTTTCTTGTCTTTTTTCTGTTTTTAATTATTTCTTGCAATATTTTCTAGTTTTCATTTTCCATTTTTCATAATTATATAGCATTGTTTCAATCAGTATTTCAATAATTCTTTACAATGAATTACGTCAATGTAAATGTTATTTTAAATCAATTGTAAATCTATAATATAACTTTCACTCGAGGAATCCAGAGAAAAAAAAGGATATTTTTTCAATTTCAATAATTAATAATACTTCATAAACAGCCCTAATAAAAATGTTTGACAATCATCATGTTAATCTATATCTAACTTGCCAAAAAAAAATCTAAAAAAGAAATTTATAAAATGTAATTGTAGAATATGAGCTCTATCTAAATGAAAGTATTTTTCAATGCCTTGATCTTTTTTTTACAATTACAGTAGAACGTCGTTTATGCGAACGTTTATTATCCGGAGCGTCAAATATTCGAACCAAGAGAATCAGAGACCTTGCAGCGAAAAAACGAAGCTGTACAATGGTATAGCGAAAAATAAGTTATTATTTTCCACAATAAAGGTAAATTTGCAACATTTTGCACCTATTTTGCTTTTTCTTCAAGCACGTTTTATGCATGTGATGATTTTCAATATTCGTATAGTGTCCGGTTTCATGTGCTGCATGGACAGCATTCGGTTTTCGGTTATCCGAACTGTGTCCGGTCCCAATTGATTTGGATAAACGACGTTCTACTGTATATATTAAGTTATCTTAAGCTGAAACTTTATGATAAATAATCATTTCGAGCTCATATGTTTCATTATTACATTTCAAGCTCAATATAAATTTTGTAATATCGTATACTCGGCAGTCGATAACCTGTCTGTTCGGATAACTCTGCTACACCATTGCAGAGTCGAAAAACCTCATGTGCAGATCTGTTCAAGGATGTTAAAGTTGCCTGCAACCTTCTAAAATATCATTTAGGGAGTAACTAACGGCTGCCGAAACCACCCTTCGGTATTTTGAACAAGGTGCGTCAGTAATGGACTTGCTGTTCCTTCATCGTCTTCATGATGAAGCAGCAAAATGCAGAGTGCAGTACGGAAGACAACAAGACATTATGCATTTCTTTAAAAAAAAGCAGCCATTTTTCGCAATGTCGGTTGCTTAATTTTCATTATATGTAGACATCTTTATGCCTTCATAAAGTATTTTTCTGAGGTGGGACTAATCAGGTAAATTACTGTATACTATGTATTCATTAATTTTTATTTTCATGCAGTAAATGCTTTATGCCTTCCTAAAGTACGTACTTTCCTTTGTTTAACGGTATTAGGGCAGTTTGTTTTCAATTGTATTCTCAAGAAAACAATATATACAAGTGCAGTACAATACTTTCTAAAGAAACACTCATACTGATTTTTTTTAAATTTTATTCTTGATAACCCAGCATTTTTTTCACAAATCCGGCCACCCTTTGGTCCCCATTAGGCTAAATTTTCGCGACTATACTTCATTGTATCCTTTTTTTCTTGGATTTATAAGAATTATAAATTTATGTGATTTAAATTTTTGTAATTTTTTTTGAGCAGCGAGTTTATTTTGTACATGAGTTGTAAATCATCAGATATTTTTCAATCTACATGAAAAATTGAGATGCTTTTCAGTTCACTAAAATGATGAGCTAGTATCTTTTTTTTAAAATACACTCATGTCCATAAATTAAGGATAATTCAGAATCACACAGAAATTGAACTCTCAAATAAAAATTTCACATGTAGAATTATCACACACATCTTGAAGAACAATATGCAAATTACAGGAAACCACCAGATGGCGCGGATAGTACGTCACAATGACGAGAGTGTAGAGAGGGGTAGATAAGGAATGGTGGCAAAGAAGTAAAATTGTTCACAAGCGCTTTAAAAGCCTTTCAGCGCAATAACCGCATAGTTATGGCACAAAGGAAGCATTTGGATGATTTTTTATGTGGTAGAATTATCGGACGACTGGAATGTGGACGTATCCGAGGAACTTGGAATCGCCCAGAGTGTCAGCTCCCGGCTTTGGCAACGATTCCAAAATGATGGTATTGTGAGTAGATGTTACAGCACAGGTCGCCCCCGAGTTACAACGCCGAAGGAGGATCGGAATTTGGCAGTTTCTGCCAAAAGAAACAGACGGAGCACAGCATCAGACCTATCTCGTCAGTTCTCTTCAGCTACCGGTACGACAGTTTCAAGGCAGACCGTGTACAGATGCTTAGGGCACATTGGTCTATATGCTCGTAGGCCTGTCAGATGTGTTCCCTTTACAGCAACTCACTGTCGCCTGCGATTAACCTGGAGTAGAGAGCATGCATGCATTGGGTACACCGCAACAGTGGTCTTGTGTGATGTTTCCGACGAGTCCAGGTTTAGTTTGCAGTCTGATTCTCGCCGGACTTTCATATGGAGAGCGCCAGGTACCCGTTACCACCAAGAAAACACCATTGAACGACACCGTTACGGTGGTGCAGGATGGCTCGTTTGTGGAGGAATTATTCTTTGTTCCAGAACTGACCTGCATGTTCAGAGTGTAACGATGACAGGCCACATCTATCGGGATGTCATTCTGGAACAACATGTATGTTTGTTTCGGGGCGCCATGGGTGCTGAATTTCTGTTTATGGATGACAACGCCCGTCCTCACCGTGCAAACATTGTAGACGAATGCCTTCAATCGGAGAATATCACCCATATGGATTGGCCAGCATACTCACCGGACTTGAATCCAATAGAGCATGTGTGGGATATGCTTGGCCGATGAATTGCAGCCCGTCAAACCCTCCCACCGGTCTACCGGAACTTTGGAGGGCATTGCTTGATGAGTGGTGTAATATTCCCAAGGATCAGATTGATAATTTGATACTCAGCATGCGTAGGCGTTGTAAGGCCTGTATTGCATCGTCCGGGAGACATACTCCGTATTAACCATCATACTAACCATGTTATACTGTTTTTTGTAAATAGGTTCTTTTTTGAAATTTGCTCCAGGGAGTAAAAATCGCAATTTTTATTAATTATGTCAAACATATAGCATCTTTTTTACCCTTTACCTTTTGTTTAATAAATTGACTTTACAAATAAGTCAAATTTGTTTTGCTTCTGTCTCTTTCTTGGCCTGAACTTCATTATCCGTAATTTATAGACATGAGTGTAAAAATTGTATAGAAATTTGTAAAATAAATGTTTTACAAATTTCTATACCATGGATCATTCTTGAAATGAGAGTTTAAATTCGTCATTTGAACTGTAGTTCCGTGGTGTCTAACATAATGGTCCGCAGCAGGTCTGGGATAATTTGAAAGATAGTGAGAGAGTGCGTTAAATATTATTCTGATTTCTTACAACTTGTCTTTTCAGATTTCTTATACGTTGACTCTTCTTGTGACTTTCTTATAAAATTATTTTGTTTTAATGGCTTTAGCACAAAAAGGAAATCATGGCTAGCATGTCATGGGTTCGATCCTAATACCACTGAAGATCCGCCGTGTATGGGAGCGATGCACGTTAAATCTGTCGAGAGCTCAAATGTCCTCCCGTTGGTGTGGTGTGATAGTTAGGAGAGGGGGGTGCCAGCTCAAGTGTCGTCCGCGTCACTTGACCATGGTTCAAAATTACGCGGACCGTCGCCAAAAGCCCTCGTGTTGCTAATCAGTGCGACGTTAATATTCTCTCACTCTCTCTCTCACAAAAAGGAAATCGCGTTCCATTTACTTCATGCCAAAGGAAATAAGATATGTTGTAAATATTAGTCTGAGTATTATTTTATTAGTATTATTTTATGAATCTAAAGAAAACTTTGATCTCTGAAACACTTTTCGAGGGCAACCTTCGAAGCAAAACGGAAAACAGTTAACGAATGTGTACAAATGTGCAATGAATGTACTTAAAAAATTTCTTGACTATACTTTGATTTATGCATGTTTACGGATTAAACATTATTTCTAAAATTTAAGTATTTTTAGTCAATTTTCATATCTTTACTTATTCCAAGGAATTGTTTTTTTTTTTTTCAATTCCTTAAGAAAAAGTTTTAACAAGTAATATAAGAAAAATTTTAAGTCAATTCCTACTTAGATCTACAAAGAAAATTTTTATTTTAGTTACTTTTCATTAAATAGTTACAATTAATGTAAATATGTATATACATATGACAATCACAACGTTAAGTGACAGAATAGAGAGCAATTTTCCATTTTCCTTTCTATATATGGTGTTGGACTATTTTTGTTTGTTTGTTACTATTTATTCATTAAGTAAATTTAATTATTCTAATAAAATAGTTCAGTAAAAGAAGAAAGCACATTTACAGAAATTAGCCCATTCCAGGTGGAATTCGAAGCCACGATCTATGGATTAGAAGTCGCGCTATCCATTGCGCTATAGGGACACAACAAACGAGTTTCCTTTCTATATATGTTGTTGGACTATTATTTTTGTTTGTTACTATTTATCATTTTTTAATTTAATCAATGAATTAAGATTTGAAAAAAACTGTGTTAACATCAAGTGTCATCCACTACAAGTTTTAAAAAATGTATTTGAACTTGAATGGATGAATAGAAAGTATTTTATTAACGATTGAAAATTTGAACAAGATATATATTGGAGAGAGAGAACTAATAGCAGAAATTTAAAAATAAAGCCTGGTTTCTTTTTGGTATGTAATTTTTATTCTGAAAATAAAATACCGAAATAAAATTAGATTCTTCTAATATATTAATTTAATAGTATTTATGAGAAAGAAAAAAACATATATATCAACAAATGCTAAGAGAAACTTAACTTGAATTATACTTTTTATCTTACTTTTACACAAGCAGTCTTCTACATCACATAATAATTGTATGACAAAAAAAATTCTTAAACATTAGTTCAAAATATTAATTTAACATAACTACTGTTTTATATAAATAAGGCAAAAAAAATTTGTACGTAATTTTAAAAGTGCGTTGCTTACAATATTAAAAATATAGATAGTGCTTGATATATTGATACTAATTTTACAAGCATTATGCTCTTTATAAAAACATCTGTCTGTAATGAAAATATTAATCTAATAAAATACTGTCACGGCTGATATACTTCTAAAAACTTAGAAAAAAAATTGTATTGGACTTGCAAAGATCTTTCCTTCCTGCAAAAGACCTTCTTTAAACCTTGGTTACAAAATAACAAAGTATTAATACAAAGTATAAAAATGTAAACATTCCTTTCCTTCATTTAAAAACCATCAACCACAAATCGTTAAATACAAACACACATACCAAAAGCGTACTGTTATCGAAATCATCTGATATCTTCCATTACAATTCATCGAATGATACAACTTCTGAATAATCGTATAATTTTCTCTAATGACAAGAAAGTAAAGATTGATTTAGTTACAGATTGAACCTGAAGCTTGGCCTCAAATTCTTGCGCATGAAAGTTATCAATACGTTTCACCTCCATTAAAATAGGAAAATTCGTTACACGCGTTGATGAAGTATTGTGTCGTGATAATAGTCGGTCATATCATGATAAAACGCATTGCGCAAGTTTTAAACAAACTTTGTATGGATTTACCTGTTTCCTATGTTTCAGTAACCTTGAAAACCCTAATCGACTGTCAGAGTACCATTAGAAAAAAGAATTTCATTCATCTAGGGTTATGCCTTCACAAATTTTAATGATTTGTTTTATTTCTAGATTAACATGTGGAAATGGTAACAGGTGCTTCTAGATACTTAAGAAACATGTAATCAGCATTTTTGATACAAATTTGAAAATAGCTGAGAGAGTTTATTATGTAAATAAAGAATTGAATTATATATGCGTGTAGTATTAACCATATACTTTAATTCAAAATAGATTGGAAAGTAAGATATAAGCATGAAACAGTAAGAAGTGAGATATGTTTATTTAAATCTCCAAAGGTATTGGAAATTTTGAGATATATGAAAATTTTTACATACAAATTATTGAAAATTGAGTGACTCAAGACAAAGAAAACATTTCCCCACCCACCCACCTTTTAAAATTTGCTGATTGTAGTATTTAATTATAATTTTATTTCAATTTTTTACCCGGAATGCCTAAATAGAACATAAACCGAACTCAATTTCCAGTAATAAAATATCCGCAGATTTATTATTTATTTCAGTTTATTGTGCCGTGTAATAATATATTGTTGTACTTTCTCATGTGTTTTATGCAGTTTCGGTATGTATAGTTTTGTGTAAATAAAGTATATTTGAACAAATGAAAACAAATTCCAAATTTAATTTGACACATTGGTCGAGAAAGCTACACATTGTTAAGTACTTTTCTTGTGATTTTTATTTGTTTTATGTCTAATTAAACTAAAATAAACAGTTACATAGTAATATTTACTCTTAGCAACCTTCTGGTCTTATAAGAGTTAAATATTATCTCAAACTCTCTGAGGGGTAAAAAGTATGACGTTAAAAATACGATAGCATAGACATATGAATGGCAGGGCAAATTGTAGCTTTGCAACAACAGAACAACACGTTAGAGACAGTCTTTGTTCTGTAATGGCTGTCTTTGTAATGTACAACCACAGTCAAGTAACGAGAAATACCGTTTAGCTGTGTGTGTGTGTGTGTGGACAACTCACTTTTATAACTTCCACGCTAGACCACGGTAAGTATCTGAGGCTCACGCGATTTCATTCAGTCATCATTATTCCTTCCAATACGATTTCAGCAGAATTAGGATTCGAACTCACGGCTCGGCTTAAGATATCTTTTGAAACGAGTGAGTGGGTGTTTTTTAACGTCGAACTCTAAAGCATCATAAGGGCTATTAAAGGTTAACCTCATAATTTTGAACCAAGATTAAGTGATGAGGATGACACCCGAACCGACCATGGCCATGGAGGATTGTTCGAGATGATCTTTGTAACATAGAACCGTGGCTAAGTGACGGGGAATACAGTGGAGCTCATATATCTTTTCTTAGCTTCTACACTTAAATACGGCAAGTACTTGAGGCCCAGTTACAAAGTGTATCAGTCACCATTAATTCTAACGGAAGGACTTCAGTAGAATCAGGATTCGAACTCATAATTCGACCTAAAAATCGTCGGAAATGAGTGAGTGAGTGTCTGCTTATGTACGTCATAATTTAAAGAAATATTAAGGCTGTTGTCGACAGTCCTCTAAATTTTATTATTATTTATCAAATACCTGGCAATTGACCACCAGGTCATTAGGCAACGAGCTATCCAATATTTTTTTACGATACAGTCCAAACTCTTTAAGTTAAGAGCACACGTCAAGATGAGCAGCGTCTATAACTTGTCCAGAAGCACACGAAGCACAAAAAGGGGAGTCAGTCAGGTTAAAACAAAACAAATGAGCGCAAAGGCAGTCATGTCCAGTCAATAATCTAAACTCAGCCACAGCAGCAACGCGAGGAGAATCCGAGACACAGATAGGTTTTAATAGCACCCTCCATGATTTATTTTTGGCAGCACTGGCTGCAGCATCTCGAAAACAATTTTTATAAATCCTATCAATTTCAAGTTTTGCTGAATGAAGAGACGGGTCTCTAGTAGATATTTGGAGAATATTCGTGCCTCTTTTTGCTAAAAGGTGCACCATTTCATTTCCCCAAGACCACAATGGAAAGGCACCCACTGGAAGACAGCTTTTATCGGAATTCTGTTCAGAAGCTCCCTACTACTCCGGACTCGGGAACTTTGTTTGTCTTGGTTATTTACCAAGGCCTAAAGAGCAGAACTTGAATCCGATAAAAATACAGCCTTATCAAAAGTAGAGAGATGGGCAGAAAGCTGATGAAGAACCGAATGAATGGCCTCAATTTCACTGTCATAATGAGTCGTATAAGAGCCGACATACAACTAAAAGTAAAAAAGATCACAGAAAACTCTAGCACCAGCACCCTCGGTGAAATACAAAAGGGAACCATCAATGTAGATATGAAGCCCCTCATTAGGGGGATGGACCTCTAAATTCTGAACCACATTATCTGATCCAGTACTCTACTCTCCTAACTTTCACACAATGCCAATGTGAGTACTTTGAGCCATGACAGATTGTGTATCAGCCCCTCTACACAATGAGTCTTCAATGGTATTAGGTCTAGAACTTAGAAACGTTGACATCGAATTCGTGACTATGACCACTAGAATACCGATGCCATGGTCGGAATCAGAGCTCGTGGCGAAGACGATTCAGCCCTCCCGTCGAAATACATGATATAGAGAAATATGTGAAAAAAGCTAGCAATATAGTGATGATAATTAAAATACAGTAAAATGTCATTTATCCGAACGTTTATTATCCGGAGCGTCAAATATCCGAACCAAAGTCCGGATACTTTTTCGAACAGTGCAATGCTCAACAGTTGTTTCGCGTGAGGTCAAAAGTGACGGGAAACACCATGGTGATGGATATTTGAGGAATTTCATTTGTCTGATTTGGTGAACATCTGCGCGGAATGTTAGGTCAGTTTGTTTCCAAGTGAGGTGGTGTATACGTGCTCTTTTTTTGAGTTTTGTTGATGTAGAAACCTGAATGACATGTGATCCAGAAGACTGTGGATTTCAAATGCTAAATGATGACGAGATTATGACTTCCGTGCAAGAAGAATCCGACCCTGTAGACGATGAAACGGATGAAGACGAGGACAACAACAGCAACAACGAAAGTAGAAAATGCTGATGCTTTTCTGCGTTAGAGACAGCTATGGAGGGGTACGAACAACAATCAGAGTGCTGTCCTACTCAACTACTATTGCTGAAGAGAACCAGAGACCTAGCATTGAAAAAATGAAGGTGTACAATGGTACAGCGAAAAAAAAGTAATTATTTTCCCCAATCAAGGTAAAATTGCGACATTTTGCACCTATTTTGCTTTTTCTTCAAGTGCGCTTCAAGTGATGATTTTCAATATTTGTATAGTGCCCAGTATCATATACTGCATGGATCATATTCGGTTTTTGGTTATCCGAACAATCACGTATCCGAACTGTGTCCGGTCCCAATTGATTCGGATAAACGACGTTCTACTGTAAGAAAAAACTTTGCCACATTCGCATATATTAAATTTTATTACACGTGAGAGCTATTAGTATTCTAATGATACATACAAAATAATGATAATACATATAAAGTCATTTGATTTGATCTGAGAATTCCTCCGAAGACTTGAGCCAAATGATCCAAGACATGATTTATATTCAATATCTTGAATCATTTCTTCGAAAGGAAATTACATAAATGCTTTGATCCTCTTTTAGTACATGTAATAAGATTAATGAAGTTATAATCGTTTTGGTGACAATAAATAATTACGCAACTTCCAGCTAAGATTTTTATGCTAATTGTCGGGCGTTCTCAATTGTTGATACTTGTACTCATTTAAATATCATAATAATTGTGTTCAGTGTCCAAGCTTGAATAAGAAATCACGTAGTAATTCTGCGATAAGAATTATATTACCTCATCGGAATTGTAGGAACCATTTTTCATTTATAACCATCCTGACTAATTTAATACTATTATTAATGAATCTGCTGAAATATGTAGCGGATATACTTTGTAATGGAGATCTGATAGTGAATGAGGTATTAAAACAGCATACCTTCATTTTTATGAGTGCTATCGGTGAAAGCTATAAAAATTTTATTTCCGTTGAATAGACAATGTCTTAAACAGAATGCAATGCATGTTTATTCGTCAGTAAAATGTAAATGTTTAATCAGCTTGAGCCTTTAATCAACATCTTAAATAAAGTCTTTTTAATTTACAAAAGAAACAAATTTTAATAAAATGTTGTTTTAGACCATGTTATTTGATTTTGCTTAGTATAATTATTTTAATGAAAAATACAATAAATTTCGAAATATTACCCATTTTGCAAATTATTATTACTATTATTATTGAAAGAAAATATTATTAAAGGAAATTTCATAATTAAATGAATTTAAACATTTAAAATGCCATTATATTAGAGTACTCAAAGAAGAACAATTATTTTTCTTTTTAATTTTCTCTCCATTTTTTTCATTTAACAAAAATCATAGAACGTTTCAAATGTTGTTTTTGATAGAAATTTATAATAGAATTGAAAAAATTTTCAGTTAAAGAATAAAACATTTTTTTTTAAAAAAAATAGTTAAAACTTTTAAATCGAAATGAAAATATTAATTAGAAATCAGCTTTAGTTTTAATTATTATTAACCACAAAATATTTTTAATTAATAATTAAAAATTACCAATTAATGTAACTACCATAAAATCCGGCGTATAACGCGCATTTTTAACACAAGAAATTAGATCAAAATGTACGGGTGCTCGGTATACGCCGGATATAAAAACCATAGCTTTAAAAGTAAAAATAAAGAGATGAGCATAAAAAGAAAATAAGACATCTACAGAAAATGAAATACTATTTATTTAAAAGAAATGACATTCCTTATGAACTTAAAGGGTTGTAGCTCTAGAAGTATGCTATTTTTTCAAAACCTGGGATAATACCTCGAATAAATGGCTTCAAAACATAATAGTATTGCACGCGTACATTTCAAGCCTCTTTCTAAAAAAAAGGGAGTGCACGTTATACAACGAATATTCCTAAAAATAAAAAAATACAGCTTAAAGGTATAGTTGCGCGCTATACGCCAGATTTTACGGTACCTCCAATAAATAGTTTTAGCATTTTAAATAACTTAGTTAAAGTACACAAATCATAGTGTTATACTACACATATAAATTTAGTTACAATATACATAATTAAATTTAATAAATATCATTCACATTAATTTTAATTTTCACTCTATTTTTCTTCAGGAAATAAAACTATGTGTCCAAAATGTTTAAGAAAATATTTTCTTTCTTTTATCTCTCATAGACACACGGGCATATGCATTAAAACTTTCATGTTTATAAATAAATTTCAGGGTCTTTCAAAACCAAAACACCCTGGAAATTAACCCTTTGCATACCAGTTTGCGCTTTCTAGGACCGATCTTGAAGTTATGACGCAAATTTAATTTTTGCTTTTGACTTTGACTAAGGCGGAAGCTCGTTCATGTTTCGTTCCCCTTTCTAAAGTTTGTACGATTATTTTTGTTGTTTAGTTTTATTTTACTTCATTTATTTTACTTTTATTTATTTATTTATTTCCAATATGGCATCATCGTTGGATTTCAACGTAAGTGATACTGAATGAGAATATTTGCCCGAAACCGATGAATACGACAGTGACTGATACGGACTTATCTGTATATGATGAAGATAAATAAGTTGAACAAAAATGACAACCCTTGTCTAACGCATGGAAAAAACGTTTGTTCCGAGAAACATTTCGAGCAATTTTTCAAAAGTTTGTAATTTTTATTCCACTTTTCCTATTCTTTAATTTTTTGTGTTCCAGATATTATACAACTCTACTTTTATAACTTTATACAATCGCAATAAAAGAAAATCTACCTTATAATGTTTCCTGTAATGGCTACACTGGTAGTATATCTAAATAAGCTATGTATCCACATGAAGTTACAATGTGATTTTTTCCTAAACATAGTATGTATCATAGTAGTTGCATGGTACTCAAGGAATTAAACTGGAAATTCGATGAAAAAATCCTGACGAATTTTCCCCCCAAAATACAATTTTGAATCCCTGTAACCTGGTGAACGTGTGCGAAATACTGTCGAAGATCGCCCACCTAGAGATGTCAAGTGGCGGAAGTTATACTAACAATAAAAAGTGGAAATTCAAGACTGCTAGACTAGAAGAGGAAAACTATAGAAGTAAAAAAAAAGGATTCATATGATGAAATGTAGAGATTTTCATCCTCGCTTCTTCCCCAATAAGTTGACAGACATGTGGGCATCCACATTTTCTAAACATCCTATGCAGCCATACGTTCAGTGTCAAGTTCGTTGTCCGAAACTGCAGTTTCCTGTTTTACGTAATATTGTGTAATTCCTGTAATTTATACAGCGAGTTTCATAATTTCTTGCACATTTTGTGATAGCTTTTGTTAATAATATTACAGTTATGTAAGCAAGGAAATATATATACATCGTATTTCAACCATTACTGAAGCAATCCTATTTCTTTTAAAGGTAAATACTGTTCTTCATTTTTTTATAATTTTATTTCTTTACTTTTTATATTCAAATAATTTGATTTAATAATATTTTGCCTTATAATCTATTGTATTTACTGTTAAAGCCATGATGAGAAAATCAGGGCCATACGGAACAAGCACATTGGAACAAAGTAATCGAGAAGTTTCTGTTATTCTAAATAAGAAAAAGATATTTTGGAACTCGAAAAGCATTCAAACAGGAATGGAATTAATTATGTTAAAAAATTTTCCGAGACATCTTATTCTAATTATTCTCAAATAAATGATATTGTCAAACAGTTTGTGCTTATTCATATTGAAAACAATGTTAGCTTAAAATTATATGCAACTATAATAGTGCGTTTCTGAAAACTGATAACTGTTTCCTTATCTTAAGATTGCTTTGAACTTTATATTTTAAAAAGGCTGCAAGTATTCATTCTTCATAAAAAAAAAAGCCAAAAATTTATTTCCAATAATCCACTTTCAATTTTAGCATAGGATTTTTTCATTAACATGATTATATAAATGTGCGTTTTATATATACCACTTGAAACATTCGGAAATACAAAAATTTGACAAGTCTGATAAATTCAGTCTTCATATAATTTATTAGAACGTGTAAATAAATATCCCATAAACTATTAAAACAAATTACTCAAAAATTTAACATATATAGACATAATATATTATATAATTGTGTTCAACACATATAATGATTATTACTAAGAATTAAAAAAATTAGAGCCATCCCCAAATAATTTTGGCATGCGCCTCCGAAGTTCTTAAGTGTTACTTAAATGCTCTTCCTGTATCATTACTCAAAATTAAACTCATTTAAACAATAAGATTTCAATCCTCCTGCATTTTGTATTTGCAAAATAAACTGAAATTTTTTTTCCGTAAGGGAAGAGGAATGTATAAGCTTAACAAAAGCTCACATTCTTTTGTATAACTTGCACAATCGATTTTTTGAGAAGCTAACCTCGTTAAGCAGTGTAGAGTGACATATGATCATTACTGAGACATACCCAACACGATATACAAAAGGAAACAAGGGAAAATTAATATGAGTACAGTTGTAACAGCATAATCCTAATTAATGATTGAATATACTGCCCTTGGTAACCATTGAAAACAATATCAGCTTGCTTTTTATCGATATCTCTGAAGAAGACTATCAAATTTTAAGAGATTTTTATTTAACACATAATTTTCAAAATGAATTAAATTACAAAGTCTCGTGAATTTAAGTGTATTGTGAAAATTTTGAATGATTACAATTTAATACACATTTTATATAAAATGTAGTATAAAATTTTTAAAAATTAAGCAGCGTTTTTATTTAATTAATGAATCATAATTTTTAATGGTACTTTAAAATAAAAATTTTAACTATTTTATGCAGAGTAAATTTTTTTTAAAAATTAGTAAAGAGTATTTTTTTTAAAAAAATTAGTTTAATCAAATGTTTAAATCTAGATAGATTTATTAAATTTTTTCAAAAATGTAAGCATGTTATAGCCACAAATCTCATTTTTAGCAACTCATGAAACGAACACTTCCCGCCTAATTGATACTACTTTTAGACAGCTGCAATCTAATTCATCGTATAAAATGAATTATATATATATATGTATGTAAGGATAATTAAATTAGATTTAAAACTAAATCGCTAGTCCACTTCTAACTTTTATCTTCCCGTTACATCTTCAAGTATTAAATTTATTACCCAGTTCGGGAAAATATAACACATGGCTTTTAAACATCTCCGCCACTCCTACCATTGATTTTTATTACCTATATGTCACGCTTAAATTCTCAAGTATACCTCTTGAATCAGAAGCGTACTTGAATAGCATATGGCTTCTGAGGGGCTGCCTATTCATATGGTTAAAACGTGTCCGTCTCTCTCTCTCTCTTACAGACAGATTACAAAATGATCTCATGGAATAAAGACGTTTAAAATAAAAGGTCTTTGTTGATCACACGAAAAACACGATAGCAATAAGCCGGTAGGATACCTGCAAATGCATTCTTAACTTTATTTTAAATCCTTCGAGAAAAAGTAAAAACATTTAAAAAATGGACACCAAAGTTAGACAAATACTATGGAAATTGCTTTAAAGGACTTTATGGAATCCGGAACGCGCTGTATCTGTCTGTGCTGAAGAGGCGCTTTACCCCGGGAAACGAAACCTACTTCGACCAAAAGCGAATATAAACAGCTCTACAATAAACCATTCTCTGATGGTAAGAAAAAAAAAGTAACGCCCCTGCCCCGAAAAGAAAAGTGCTGTTCCAGCAGCAAAAGAAGAAAACAACTCCCCATTAAAAGTTCTCTGATGGCGAGGAATTAAAAAAAATAAAAAAATAAAATAAAAAAGTGAAGTGAAGTGCGCGTCAACATTTGGAAAAAATTTGCGATAATCCCGATGTGAATTTGACCAACATCAAATACATTATTGGGAGACCAACTTTGAATGTATTTTTGAAAATCAACATCGAATGCAATAATGAAGGCGCCACATCGAATATATTATAAAATCAAATCAACGAACAACAAAATGAATCAAAAATTTCTGCCCGTAAGAAAATGAGGTCAGTGAAAAATTCTTCATTTACATTTATGTAATACAAAAGTGACTGAGTCTTGTTTAGAAAGACTTTTCAGAGAGGAATAGCAATATAAATGATATTAAAAATTTTATAGAATATATTTTGTGTTAAGTGATATTGTTGTTTATAGTTAGAAGAGAAAGTAAAGTGTGTTTTATTATATAAAATTTTGAGAAATTTTAATGTATTTCATTATTTTATTTTAAATTGTTAAAGGAATTATATCATTTATATGAAAGTATTGGTGTTATAAAGTTGAAAGATATAACGTTAGTTATTAGAGAAATGACTAATGTACTAATATAATGATACTGATTTTGAGGAAAATTAAAATTAAAGTCACATTGCATTCTTTTTATCCACTGAATTTTATTATTTTGTTAATTATTTTATTCATCAGTAACTTTACTAAATCTAAATTTAAATTAAAATTTTTCTCATATTGAAATTGTGTGTTTTGATATACTGGCCACATATCAGGATTCACTGTTTCTCGAAATTTTCCTTGTCTAAAATTAAAGTAATTTAACAACTTGATTTTGAAAATGATACAGTGGATCGAAGAGAATACAGTCATTATGATTTTGTATATGTCTTGAAACATTAAGAGGACAAACTTATTTAGTTTGATTTGTATACCTCTTATTGTTTTCATAAAGCATCCCTGAACATCTGTGATTTGATCACGCAGATTTGTCAGAGAGATGTGTTGGTATTAGTATGGTGTAAATTACGTTATTGAATATGAAATGCGAAGGAGAAAAATTCGTCTATAAAATGAATAAGTTTAAAAAGTTACGGAGAGAGTCAAAATATTTTAGGTGATGATTTGAAGTAAAAGTGAATATGGTGAAAAATTTACTACACTAATTTGTATGTGTTGTTGAAAAATAATTACTATAATAATGATAGATTTCTTTCTAGAGATGATTCATCTTTTCGAATCGAGATAAATAAAAGAGCTCTTATATTCTTATATTCTTCATTCTTATAATACATGTAAAAGGAATATGGTCTGGTGTGTTGAATAGTGTATAAGTGTTATATAAACTGTTCTCATATTATTAATCATATCATTTTATTCATGTCTATGCTTTGATATTTTAACAGTGTGTTTCAGCTATGTATATTTTTATGTAACAAACTTAAGAAGACTCGGTACCCTTTGAAAAAGATTTTTTATTTATGCATTTAAAAATTATATTTTAGCATTTTATATAATGTTTATATTCAATAAAACAATATGAGGTGTAATTTTGCATATATTATTCACACAATTTTAAAAATTTAAATTTTTTTTAAAAAAATGAAAAATTTTAAAATCTTACTCCTGTATTTATTAATATTTTGACATTAAATTTTTTTTGTAACATTCTTAAGGATGTTTTAAACAACTTTAGGGATCGATTTTACAATAACTTAATTGGTTGTAGAGAAAAAAATAAAATGTTAATACATATGCTAAAATTTAACGAAAAACCCAATATCTCCTACATTTCAATTTTTTTTAAAAAAAAGTATTCAGTTTATAGCAAAACGGATCCCTAATTTTGTTACATGCATGATTTATAACACACAGAGAAAAAATGAAAGTGATGGGATAATAATTGTGGAAGAAGTAGCATTTTGAATGAACTAATGTATTGAAAAAATACAAGCTGAGAAAAACCATTTTAAAGTTTATACTTCTGAAAAAATTATTATTATAATCTTAAATAAATATAAAATACCATTTTAAAACATTAGCTATACATTTTTCTTCAAAATAATTGCTTTTTCATATTAATTGAACCCATATTTTCTGTAAATGATACATTTTTACACAGTAATAATGGCACATAAATATCAAGAAAACTCGAAGAAAACGTTAAAAAAAATGTTTTTCTGTTGTAACAGAATTTTTAAAATCTTTTGATTCACATAATATTTAAATAATATATTTGTATGAAAAACACATGATGAAAAGAACTGAAATTATAAAATTATTAATATAAAATGCCTAAATTAAAAATATTTACATGCACACGTTTTACAAAAAAAAAAAAAAAAAAAAAAAAACATTATTAAATACCTCAGAAATATCCTGCTTTATAAGAAACACCTTCCTTTTTTTTAATTAATATTTCTCTTTTTAAAATAGCTTTTTTTTATCAATTTGCGTGCATGCTGGTATTTGGTGTTTTTCCGTCTGATTCTGAACAATCTTTTACGGGATTCGAGCATCACACCAAGATCATGCGAACATTTCCCCAAAGATATATGTAATGCTTTTTGGGTCTCTATCTCAGTGCGTAGAGTCCCTTTGTTAAATTCACAAATTGCTTCCATTACGGCATGTGTAACTCTGTCTTTGGACACAAATATCTCCTTTGGACACTGACCAAATCATGTTGTGCAAGCTTTCATTAGCGTTTTGGGTTCCGCAATTAATGCACCTTTTCACAAGTTCATTTGAAGCAAGCCTTTGATAAATAGAAAGGAGAGAGATATGTGGCAAAAAACTTTCATTAATTGGAGTCCCAACATGTTGTTTATGCAGACCTGGATTTTGTCCTTTTGCTTTTGCGGACTGGTAAAAACACCATGAGTCTGCACCGATTGGACATTTCGAATGCTGAGGCTTTTGGTCTGTCGAAATGCTGTGATATAAAGTAGCATATATTGCTTTTTTCATGGTGGGAACATTGCCTTTGTTTTTTAGTATAGCTTTTTGGTAGTACAAAGTTAATTTTTTAATTGCTGACTCTTTTAATGTGCCGTGGACTTTTCCTCCTAATGAAATTCCACGGGCCCTCGATTCCTTAACAGCATTTCGTAGATCAGTGTCCAACCTTTTGCTGACATGATTAATGCACTCCTCTTTTTTTATCTTAATATTATCCCCATACACATTTTTTTCTGTTAAATAGTTGAAGGTCTTACAATCCCCATCAGACAATAAGGTGCAATAACGAAACCCCAACGCTTGTGATCTTTCCCAGAGGATCAATGCAGCCTCCATTTCCACCGAAGTTATTGAGCCGGAATGATTAACATCACAATCCTTCCTGTGTCCTTCAAACCAAATGTTATATTCTGCACTTGTGTGACACTCCAAGTTCTCTTTTTGCAACAGAACAATTGCGACATACCTTGCACATGACTTCAAATCAATTACATAGCCTGTAAGTATATCAAAAACACAAGCTATGCCAATCAAAAATGTATGTCCACGCGTCAACCAGCTACCATCAAATGAAACACTTACATCCACAACGGGAACATCAGTTGGTGCTTCGTAAGCATTTCTCACTTCACTGTGTACTTCTTTCAGCAAATTCTCTGCAGCAATACCACAGGCTTTGTGAAGACGTTTAGTACATTTGCTATAAGTTCTCGAGGGAAAAGGAGATATATTTACTGCCATGCAAAATTTTTCAATTGCAGAGTAACCTTTTCCAATATTAGAGAATGCTTGTGTGACACGTAAATTAATATCAGGAACGGTATTACCCTGCCTTTCATTAGACGTTTCTACAGCGCAAACTTTTTCAGCACAAGAATTGCAAGTTAAATTTAACATATAGGAAAATCCAACCTTTTTTCCAAGAGCAATCTTTAGAGTTTGCTTGTCACAGTCAGGGCATTTTAGTTTCATAAACATTTTGCTGATTTGCTCAAAATTCACAATAATGAAATTTCCAATTTCAGAATGTTCAGTTTTTTCAGGATAAGATAACTGCTCAATTCTGATGTTAGGAACTAATTTGTTTTCTTCTGTGACACATGTATTCACAGCATCACTACACCAACGTTTGCTGTTCATTTGAGCAGAATGATTTCTTCGTTTAACTCGTGGCATTTTTAAAAGAAATCTTCAATAGATAATAATAGGAAAGATAATATTGAAATCTCAGCAGTTTCAGCAACAGTCTTTAAAAGACAGCAATCAGTAAAAGTCTTAAAAAAGACTGTTTATTTTTTCAATGTAAAACGTAAATAAAATTAGCACGATAACAGCAAAACAAACGAAAGAAGCGCCAAAACAACAACAAATAGCTTGTAATAAAAGTTGTAGTCACTAAAAAGTACGATAAAGCGTTGCGGTTATGGTTAAAACAAAGTAAAATTTATTTTTGAAAAGTAGTTGATAAAAATTAGTTTAAAATCACTGACACCTCTAAGAAGGGGGCGTGGTCGAATTTTAAAATTTTTTTTTTACATTTTTCAAATGAAATTTTTTCCAACTTCTAATTTTCAGGCATACAAAAGTGATATATCAATCGAAAGGTAATCGCGTTCAAGAAATATAACTATATAAAAATAAAAAAAACGATAAATAAGTCATTTTTGCGGTACCAAGCAGTATTAACGAAGCAGTATTAAGTAGTATTACGAAGGCGCCTGAGTATATTTTACTAGAAAATTAGTATCTTAATATTTGTATATCATGTATTTTTTAAATTATATTATTGTTTAATAGGATAAATTTCCACACATATATTACACATAGGTAGACTATGTGCTAGCAATAACACAACAAGCGCTAAGGTACATTGACACGGAGTTCAGGTGTTTGCCAACATTAATTGCTTTAACTACTAAATTGCTTAATGGACAATACAGTATCACACACTGTCATTATAACACACAGTTCACAATTGTAATGATGTTCTTATACAGTCCTGTTAACTTATTGAATTCAGGCGACATGTGTCACCTTCACGCGACTATCCTTCCAGCACAAGCCACTTGGTCCTGGCACGGGTTAGACTCAAGCTGCTTTCCTTTTTCTTAGCAGCGTTGGCTCTGACTCTCCCTGTCGAGACCTCGTCGCTAATCTCTAGTCCGTTCGTCGCTGGTGCTCTACGTCGCCAGCGCCCTAGTGCCGCATCTGGTGGAACCCACAACTTCGGGCATCCACAGGCAGTGTCTCATTGCTCACGCACCAAGGATCTGAAATATACAACCAAAACAAAAAGAACATAGATTAGTATACAGCATACAAACATCTTTATGTTCGTTCTTCTTCATTAGTGCTTAAACCAAGCGTTTCATCTGGTCTGCTGATGCGGACGTTGGCATTTGGCCTCGCGGCCCCAATTTTAGCAAACATCATCGGTCAGTGAGTTTTACCTCAGTCACGGTATGGTCTGTAAAATACTTTAATGCGTCAATTTGTTTCCAACGAGTCCCTGCGATTGCTATCCACCTCCTGCTTTATACTGGGTGAGCTTTTTCGCGCTTCGATTGTGTTCTCCGTTTCTCTTGTATCTTCAAAATGCTGGCTTTACTTCTGTTTACACGATACATTATGAAGGATTTTGACTTCTTCAGCAAATTTCTTATCATGACGTCTTCAGACTGCTGACTCTACAGTAATTCAAATGGCGAGTACTGTACTGCGTAGTCGCACCTGTTCAATACACGCTGGTGAGTCGACATGCTTTGAACCACTTAGTCGGGTCTGAATGACACATCTTGCCAACACTGGAATCAGCACTCCATGGATCTTTCTAACTTTAACTGTTCCCTTGGTACCTTGCCGTTATTTTACACACTAATCTTTCCCCAGCACAGTAGTCTTCAAATTCCTTCACCCAAATGCCTTCCTTGTTGCCACTTATATGAATATTCCCAAAGTTTTTGTTGCAACTTAGTCTTTAGCTCGAAAATTGCTTTAGAGGAACCTGCTCATCATTGAGTAATATTTATCAAGTCCTCTTTCTGTACATTTATGATGTTTATTTTAAACGCCAATTAGAAGAGTATATAAAAGTATTCACCTTTTTGTTGTTATGAGCTTCATCAGTCAGGAAAAGGATCACGAGTTTATCCGTTCAAAAGCACAGTCAGAGTTCAGCAACAACCCGTTCGGTTTAAAACCTGAACAGTTTTTCATGAGCGCACTATTAATTACCGTCCCTACAGTCCACATCGCGATATCACATCCTGATAGTCCGCTAAAGTTCACATCCCGATATCAATATCCACATGCCGGTAATGTCACTAAGAATCACAGTCCACATCCGCCAGCACCCCATTTTATGGGTTATGACATCGGTTCTGTGGGTATCTACAATGATTGTACTTGTTTTTAATTCATACTAACGTTTTAATGGCCAATTACAGTAATACACTACTATAACACAGTTCGCCAAATTGTAATGATGTTCTATACAGTTCCTGCTTAACTTATTGAATTCAGGCGATGGATGTGTCACCTTCACGTGACTGTCCTTCCAGCATCGGGCCAATTTGGTCCCTACGGCCAGTTAGATCCGTTGCTTTCTCTTTTTCAGTGGTACAATCGACCTCCTTCGTCGAGACCCCTTCGCTCGCTTAATCTCTCGAACTGTTCGTTTAAGTTGGTGGTCACGTCGCCAGTACTTGCAGTGCCAGTCTATGGAAACTTATTATGTTATATATATATTTGCGCATATATATATAATGTTTTTCGATGACTAACAAAGAACTTTTATTTTGTGTCCGTCTTATTCCATGATCATTTTTGTAAATCTGTCTGCAGAGAGAGAGAGAGAGGAGATAGACAATGCGTTAACTATATGAATAGCGACCTCAGAATAGTATATATTCAAGCGTTTGATTCAAGTATACGAGAATTTGTATGCATATATAGGTAATAAAATTAATGTTGGAGCGGCGAGATGCTTAAAAGCCATGTGTTATATTTTCCGAATCAAAATTTAATTACTGGAAGATAAATGTGATAAAGCGAAATGTAATTATGATTAGTTTTAGATCTAATTTAATTATCTTTAGATTTTCCCCACTGAAAATTGAGCAACGGTGGTTTTCTTACAAACATAGTAATTAATATATACAAAACAGTACATAAATATGGTATAGAATACATTTGCTTAATAGTAAATAGAATTTACAACATGAATAAGAAATCAAAGTGCTAATACAATAAATGAAATTATAGTAATAACAAAATAATGAACACTTAAAATATTATACTGATAAATGAAATTTTACAATACAAATGAACATTAAGGTCATAAATCTATGCTTAACCCAGAAAAGCATTAACGTTTCTCCAAATCTTTCATATTATAAGAT
>BMAO01029045.1:0-93816 GCA_019973975.1 Trichonephila clavata
AGATACTCAAAATACACGTGTTTGACATTTGGAAACCATTAAATATTAATTCATTACTAATGTGTTTCGGTAACGTAACTTATTGTTAGAAAGGTAAGTTTTGAAAATATCTTCGTTTAGGGTAAAAAATCCCCAATAAATAATGAAATATTTTCTGAAACAAGGCTCTTATTTATAGCAGATAATTTACAGACCCCAACGCTGTAGCGTCGTTCGGATTTAATTTACAATAAAGGACAGCTTTGCTAATTACAGTTGAAGTTAGGCTTCTCGAAAATGAGATAGAACACAATTTTGAGATCTCTTTCAAATTTTCGAAAGCTATTAAAGTTCACATGGAAGTCTTCTGATTCGAAAACTAATCTCTTAGAGTAAAGTTAGAGTGCTACCCTTTTCGATGCACTTAGATTTCGTCTTCAAAGCGTTGTATTGTTATCTTAAAGTTAATGTTCTCGTATTTCATCAAATTAAAATAAGCGCATGTTGTGCTGGGAGAGTGATTCCGGTTATCCAGCATTTGTTAACGAGAATTTCCAGAGATAACTTGAAGTAGCCGATGGTTTTAAGTTATTAATTTTGAAACAGCAGTTACAAAAGTATGTATGGCAGTTAGAATTGACATGCAATGGGGACATATTAACCTTATATTTTTCATTCATGGTTTGTTTATTACATTTATATTTTGAATGAGTAGTTTTTGGAATTATTTATTTTGATTTATGTTAAATTTCGGTGTTAATAAACCTCCTTGGAAACTAACGCTTCGTAAGCATTTCGGATTTTTATTGTTAAGATAAATATATATTTCCACATAGTAATCATCAATTATGATTTTATTGGTTTTAATAATAATAATTATTATTTTAGAGTTGCACCCCCCTATGAAAGTTGTTTACAAACATATTTCCACTGCTCTTATTTATAAATGTACGTAAATGAATACAAACAACTTTTTGAAGCATTTTTGTATGAAATCAGTGCATATGTTACCGGCAAAGTATGAAATCGGGCATTCTATAGAATGCCTAGGCATTCTATTACAATGCCTAAATCTAGCCGGCAATGTATGAAATGATTCCTATTTCACACATTGCCTAGGCATTCTATAGAATGCCTAATGAGAAACCGGCAAAGTATGAAATACATCTCAGATTCATTTCGAATATGTCAATTGGCAAGACATTAAAACTTGTAACGCGTGTCTCAGGCTCAGAATCTGATAGTTGTACATTGCTGTTTGCTCGGAAATGTCAAAATACTCAATTTTACTTAAACTTGCTCAACAAAAAAAAAAAATTGGTTTTTTCCTGTGCTACCTGAAAATGGAGGAGCAAGCTATAATTTTAGAGAAGGTGCCATGGTCTATAGCAGCGGTTGGCAACCTATGTCACACGTGCCACATTTGGCACGTGCTACAATTCTCAGTTGCACTTTGAACTACTCAACAAATTTGTAATTTTTTTAAATGTTTCACAAATGCTCTACTGTGTGGTTCGATGAATCATTTTGGTAGATTAGTTTGACAGGCAACAGCTAAAAGTTTGCCGACCCATGGTTCACTGACATAAAACAACTATTCAACGGCTAAATGCCCAAAATTCGAGTTGATGCTCCAAAAAAAAAAGTTTTTTTTTTTAAAACTGAAAATACTTACTAGAAGTTAATAAATAATATAAAAATGCTAAAATGACTACTAAGAAGGAACCCATGGACTATTGGTTGCTGAATAGCTATGATGTGATGTCCGCGGAAAGTAAAAGTAAACTCATTTAAACTGTTAAAGAAGGCGTCAGTACCATAAAACAGTGGCCCCCAACCCTTAGTGGCCTGATACCCCGAAGGCATTAAATTATTTCCATTATATTTACTGGGGTGCTTGTGTGACTTTCCTTGGAAAATCACATTTTATGTAAAATCATTTTATAACTATTTTTTGGTGCAACTGAATTTTACTCTGAAGGCATGTTTAAATACAATTAAATAATAAAATCAAAGCAATTTAAAATATAAATAATCAACGTCCCACCCTCAGTTGGCTGCCGTAAAATTATCAAACGTTGAAATATCCGAGAAGAGAAAACAGTTGGGAAGACTGCTACACGCGTCACAGATTCCCCCCCCCCCCAATGGAGCTGCAGATTGATACTTTTTACCATTTTCAGACCTAATACATTCCCCAGGTGCTGGTATCCCTTTTTAGTGCGTTGCCATGTAGGTGATACCGATTGCTAACGGTAATTTTAACACCTAGTTTGATGATGTGAACTTGTTCTAGGAATTCAATTTGCCAAAAGCAAAACTAAATTCCGGATTCTGGGGATGTGATAGAATTCTGAAAGAACTTTCAAACAAATACAAAAATGTTACTCGTTATGAGATTGAACTGTACATCCACCCACGTGAAATTTTCCAGAAAAAACAGAATTTTTTTTTTTTAAAAAAGGCATTTTTAGTACAAAACTTTGATTTTTTTTCCAAATGCCAATATATTGGCACTTGTAAAGAGTGAGAAATAGGATGGTTTCTATCAACTTGGAACTACTGAAGGAATTCCAGTACAAATATATGCGAAATCACAATTTAGCAATATTTTTTTAATGTCAGTCTCATTATTTTGTCAGAGTAACATTTGTACTTTTAGGAATCTAAGTCTTTGATATAATTTCCTTATCATGACCTTTTTTCATACTTTGCCTAAATAGCTTTAGGCATTCTATACAATGCCTAGGCATTCTACACAATGCCTAGGCAAAGTATGTAATAAATCTCATATTTCATACTTTGCCTAAAAACGTCCGGCATTGTATAGAATGACTAGGCATTCTATAGAATGCCGGCATTTCATACTTTGTCGGTAACATATACAATAAATGGAAGTTTTCGGTTAAAATCTGTTATAAAGTATGGCTTTTAACTCTTTTATTGATACTAATTGTTTTTATTTAGTGCCTTCAATAAAACTATTTATGTTTTTACGGTTTGTGTGTTAGTATGTGTTTGAATATTTATAAGCAAAATACTTGTCTGAATTTCTTTATTGATACTCTATAAAATCTCGTTTTCTGTTGCGTTGTATTTTACGGTAAAAACAATTCCACAGTATTTTATGGTGCATAACATTATGTAAAACGCGTATTTTATCTAAATTTTTCTTTAAAAAAACTCTGAAACATTAGAAATTAGTTTTTTAGCCAATTCCAAAGCAGACTACTAAACTGGAGGAAATTATTGATCGCGCCGCAATGCTTATAAAAAAAAATGTAATAACTTTTTTGTTCCGGTTTTTTGGAAAAAAATATAGTTTGAAATACAGGAGGCTTTAGTTATATTTTGTTTCAAAAGAGAAATATTTTAGATTGAAAAAAGGAGTTAAAAAGAGAGATCTAGGAGAAAAGTAATTTTTCTAGTCTTATTTTTTCCAGCCCCACTTTTTATTCACACCCCACAAAAAAACTGCCATCCACCAGAACGGATCTCTTTATTTCTTAGATAAATGACAAAAGTATTTTATCGTGTAGATAAAAGGATTAGCGTCAAACAATCGATTTCTTTATGTAGCATAAATCATGGCTTACAGAGAAGAATGAGAGATAAACCGAGATGGGCCAGTTACATTATAAACGATGTTCTGCACATTACTAATTGTTTTGGTTTCTTAGAAAGACACACTCTTTACTTAATTCTGTATACAGAACACTTTCTACTATCCAGATGCTTTGTGCTCTTCACAAAATATTTTACTTCTAAAGAAAAATACCGTTTCTGTCGCATTTCTTATTTAAAATCCCTTTCCGCGTAAAATTTATTGCATTTGAGTCGGAGGTCGTTACAGAACCGACCTTTCGAAGTCAGGAATTTTTCCCGCGCAAATTAGCTTAATGACGGTTGCAAATATGCAACAGTTGTTTCGAAGACCACAATATTTTATTATAATATTTCTGTATTTTTTAGTTTTCCTTTAATTTTTTTTTATTTCTTGATGTAGCGTGGCAAATGACGTAGAATTGTTTTTGTCTCCGGTTTTTTAATTCCATTCGAATAAAAGAATTCTATGACTTGAGTAGTTATACATATTTAACATTGTTTCGAGTTGGGATAAAAATTTTTACGTAATGCTGTTTTTTGATTTTTTTTCTCTTAGAAAAAAAGCCAGGAAATATATTTAAGCACTTGGAAAATGTTCCCCCCCCCCTACGAAAATGAAGATTATGTAGGAAATGTTACTATAAATTATTCCACACTGTTTTTTATGGTCTGCCCTTTAGTTATAACTTATCCCATTCTCTTTTCTCTCGGTACATTTTTTTGTTGTTTTATAAGTGAAAAAGTTTAATTTATTTAATTATTTTTGATCTTAGAAGAATTATTTTATTACCTTTTATGTAAAACTATATTTTTAAAGGATTTTGTTTTAATTTTTGCTTTTCTAGTAAAATGTTTCAAAAAATTATTTACTTTTAATTATACAAATGAATTCCGAAAAAGAACATTTATTAAAAGTTTTGATGTTAATTCACAAAGTACTTTAAAATACTTGTAAAAAATAAAAGTTTTAGGTGTAATTTTTTTTTGTTTAACCTGCATGTTTTCTAATTTATATCTCTGAAGAATTTTTTTATAGGCATATATGTAAATACATAAAAATGTTTTGTACATTGTGATAATTTCGCAAAAATCCCATCTGAGCTTTTATTTTATGTATGGTTACAATGCTAAAGAAGGAGTTAATTTAATTGTATTTGAATTCTTTTTAATCTGGTTACGCTTGGAAATAACTTTTTTAATATTGAAATTATATGACTTACCAATCTCAGATAGACTGCTTGTGCTTTTGAATTTGTGCAATATAATTGTATATTTGTGGTCGAATTTTACATTTTAAATAACATATTTTTATATAAATGAGTGCTTAGATTTTATTTAAAAATTTAGAATTTAAAGCTTTTTTTTTCTTTGAGAAATAATTTATCAATAGATCTAAAATTGACAATTTTGAAGTTAAGTTTTATGTTGCAATATAAAACTGACGGAATGACTTTAATATATCTGAATTAAAGTAAATATTTATGTTCATAACTGATAAGAATTGTTTAAAAGTGAATTATAAAATGCCCTAAAGGATCAGGAAAACGGAAAAAATAACTATTCTTACACAAAATAATTCGAGAGGAATAATTTATGTATTAACGGACAAATAAAATGAAAGAACCGCTGCTTTACTTTAGGATTATTGGTATTCATCAGTATTACTGTACATCAATTTTTTTCACACAAAGGGAATTAAAACTTATTTTGACATTAAAAGATTCATTATATATTTTTTTCAAAAAACTAAAATTTGCACACAAGTTATCAAAAATATTCTAAAAAAACTTGTCGTGTCCCAGTCCTATCTTGGACTGGGTTCACATTGCCCGACGCGCCTGGTGTGGAAGGAAACATATTATCACCAACGAAAGCCATAATTACAAATATTTATTAACAACACACAAATACAATTAACAAGTCACACTATAAGTAGAAACCCTGGAGTGATTATTCAATTCCCTAGATTAATCCTGATACACGACTCTAACATTCAATTCTAACCTTTAAATCTAATATTCCCTACTAAATAATCTCAACTATTAGAATTGACAAAGGAGGCGAACGCTTACTAACTTCAGGTCGATACTAACTATAATCCCTTTGATTATTTCAATGATTAACAATATCAATTACTATCTAATACGTGCTAAGCTCGCTGGAGAGATCCGTAGTTGATACTTACAACAAGTTTGGCAATTCCTTCTCCTACTGCTTTCTTACTAAATCTAGACTTTATATAGTCGAATTCATTAGCATATCACTATCTCGTGTTTTTCCCGAGGAGGCTGTGAAATAGAATAATTGCTGGCCCCAAAGTTACCCAAGAGGGTTAATGGAAGATTGACGTGGATAGACCCGTCACAAACTTAAGAAACACACGTAAATAACATCACAAAAAATCGAACTAATTAATCACCTTTCACAAGAGTAAAAGAATATTAAAAACAAAATTTTTTTGGTACTTTTTGTTTCGCTGGTGCAAACGATAAAGTCACCAAAAATGATACAACTGACGCCAAATGGAATATTTCGGCTGGTAACCTTTCACCACCACATTTTGAAAACAAGTCGCGGTCTTTTCTTATCAGTTACATCTTTTTGATAATACATCAAAAATAGATGAAAAACCAATCGGAGCTTATATTTATTAGTATTTTTGGTTCTTATGTATTATTGCAACCTATTGGCGACACTATATGAAATGAAGCATATGGTTGCCGATTCAGCGCGTATGTCACATAAGAAATCGTGGTTGCCAATTTGTCGAGTTATTAATAGAGTTGGCGATTGTTGCGATAATACGTAAGTACCATATTTTTTATGTGTATATTGTGTGTTGTCGCCAGTATAGCCTGGTTGGCGAGATTTGCGCCACGAAACGGAAAAGTACCCATTTATTTAATCTTCGCAAATTAATGTATTTAGGTTCTGGCGTTGGAGACATTTTTTTGAAAATTTTTAAAATGCAACAAATAATTTATTTGTAAATTTGATCGATTTTAACGTTTTTAAAATATTATAAAATTTCGAAATACGCCATTGCCAAAACATCAAATTTTTGTTAAAAAATATATAGTACAGAAATTGGCCTGCATCCACTAAATTGACTGTCAATCTTTTATTTAATCTATTTATCCCAGGATAAGAAGATAATGGTAGTGGATTGTTCGGAGAAAATTGTGGCTTCAGAACACGCAACAAATGCGATTTACTGTGACGTTCAAGCTTTCAAAGTTGATTTTCTAACCTCATTTCAGCTAACAATATTACGTACACTCGAAAGTAGTGCTGACTGATGTACTCTAAAAATTGCTTTAATAATTAAAAACTAGTTGTTTTTTTCACAATCTTCAACAGGGGAAAAATGTTCACTATATTGAACTCTTTTTGATTTGAATTTCTCTGACATCAGAATCATAAGCAAAAAAGTAATTTTTTAATATTGTAAAGTGTGTTTTCATTCAAGACTATGCTCTCCAGATGTTTTAACAACAATATCTCTATTGATTTTTTAAATTTATATTAGTATAAATCTGTTTCTAAAGAATATGCATTAATGTATCCTACTTTTGTTCGTAAAATTTAAATGGTTTCATTAAGTAAGCAAATTTTCTTTTTAACGGACAAAATTTAAACAGTTGCATTAAAATATGGAAGACGAAATGCATTAAATATTTCACATGAAGGGAAGAATTTTTTTTCTTGGTTTTATTCTTTAAAATTAGCTATAGTTTTAAAGATAGCTTTACAGTTATTAGTTTCTATAATCTTATCGGATTTTCTTTGTCTGATGTGTTTTGAAACCTTATTTTAACTTGACGGATTATTTTTATTTGGAAAACTTATTCTGAAGTTTAGTGCTGTATAGAACATAAAAAAAGATGTAAAAGAGCTTTGATTTTATTGTTAATTGTGATGAATTCGGTTAATATATTAATATTATTTTTCTATTTTGCGTCACTGATGTTTTAATTTTCCGTTACTTATACATGCTCTTCTATTAAAGACTTAATTTGTTTATTCTGTATATACGAATATTGCAACGTTTAGCTTGATACATGTAAAGAAAAAGAAACTTGGAAAGAACAACTTCAAAATGAAAAATATATAAAAATTATTAATAAACAGATATATACGATATTTTAAAAAAAATTGCCAAAGGCAAATAATTTGTTTGCATGTCCTGTAACAAAGTCGAAATTCCTTTAAAAAAAGTTGCAAGAATAGTTACGTTAAAAGGATGGTATTTTGCCAAATATACTAAAAACACGCAAAGATCGCTTGAACATTGAATAAGCTGAAAAACGGAGGGTAAAACATAAAGGTATTTAAAAAAGAAATCGCTCAAGGGGCAAACTATTATCCATCATAACACCATGGTGGCTGCGGCGACCTGGTGCTTATGGTCACGAATTCGTGGCCAGAGTGTCTCGGGTTCGAGTCCTGGTGCCACTGAAGACCCGCTATGTAGAATGCACGTCCAATAGATTGAGGTTCACACACACAATAATCTCCCGTTGGGGGGGTAGTGTGGTAGTTAAGGGGCATTCCAGATGTTGTCCACGTCACTTGACCGTGGTTATAAAAACTATGAGGTCCGTCGACAATAGCCCTCTTGTTGCTTTACAATGCGAAGTTAATAAAATTCTTACTCATCATCATACCATCCACGTAAAATAATAATTAAATAATAAAAAAACACGATAAAATAGAAATATAACAAATTTTAATTCATATACCTTGAATGTTTCTTAATGACCATATCCTGTTTTTTGGCAATTGAATCGTCGAATTCTGGATAGAGATCTTATGAAGCTTTCTGTATTGTCTATTCACTTTATATTAGGGCTAGTTAATTCACTCTTTAATATCAGAATAGCATGATGTAGCTCCCTTCTCTCTGTACTAATTTTTTTTATCTGTAATTAGACTAATTTCAGTAACCATAAGAATAATCTAAATAAGACAAATATTGAATTAAATACAAGTGTTCAATAAACTGATTAGTAATTCTCCGTTATTCTCTTTCCCATAACACTAACTATTACAAAATGATATTTGAAACTTCCCAGTGTAATTAATATTTACTAATATTGTGGCGCAAAATATTCATATCCTTGAACACTATCATATTTCGTTGTCATGAATTATGTAGCATCAGAGCAGCAAACGATTAATTAAGAGATAAATTTTCTTTTCTTGGCGAAATAAATCTTTTCAATGTATGTAATATTAATTAGAACTTTTACTAGAAAGATATTAGTACAGGATATTTCACACAGGATAAGTTACTCGATCATACCAGATAATTCATTTGTATAGAGTATGTGATTATAGTGTTTTCTTTGTGGAAACATCAGTGAAAATGATGTATGTTGTGGCTTAAGTTTTGACATTAAATTAATATTTGAGACATTGTAACTTTTGATTTCCTATTTTAATTAATTGGATGGTTGTTTTGAATTGATATTAATGTTTTAAGGATAAAATGTGTGAATCTATGATTAATGTTTTATCTAGTAAAACAAGTAATATAAATTTTTTTTAAAGTCAATTCCTACTTAAGTCAACAAAGAAAATTTTTATTTTAGTTATTTTTTATTAAATAATTACAATTACTATAAATATGTAAATAAATATGACAGAATCACAATATTAAATGGCAAAACACCTTTTAAATTAACTTCAAAAACTTTTTAACTACATTAAATTTGTTTTTCATTTTTTTTAATAAAAATTAAATATAATAGGTAAGAATTTATCTTACCTATTAAGAATTATTCTGAATTAGACTTCCAAAAAAAGGGAATTAGACAATAAAATCGAAATAAATTGAGAGTTAAATCTGCTGTGGACTTCTCTTAAAATATAATTTGCGCCAGAGTAATACAATCGAATGTATAGATTAACAGCTTCGTGAGAAACTGTTAATCTATACACCATGAGTCGGCAACCTATGGCACGCATGCCGCATGCGGTACAATTTTCAATAGCACTCTGCACTACTCAACAAATTTGTCAATTTTTGAGGGTATGGAAGTTGATAAATTTGTAATGGACCTCCTGAACCACATATCCAGAATTATAGACACTTATGGAATTACGAAAAAATCTGAAAGATAACTAAATGTAAATTTATACAGCTATTTTACAAATTATTGAATGCGATTGCTGGGGAGATTTAATTGTTTGAAGAGAGAAAGTTGTGCATGGTATACTCTGTGCTTTCCACTTTATGTTTTACACATCTAAGTAAAAAATCTTTCCTTTAATGAAAAATATTTAGAGTACGCAAAGAATTTGTTTTACAATTGAATGCTCAGAATTGTGTCAAATTGAAAGTCACAAATTATACCCCTGATTTTGAGATATGAAAGTAGAGCTGCACTAATTTCGTAATAAAGTTTTTATTAATCCTTTTATTTAACTATAATGAAGGGAAATACTTACATTTTATGTCGTCTATTTTTTATTTTAATAAATATGCTTAAAAATGCTTAATATATATACAATTTGAATTTTTTAAAACATTTTGTTGAAGGAATTGTTATTGACGTTAGAATAGTTAAAGGAAGTCAAAAAATACTGCTAAATGATGCAACATTAATAAATAATAAAACTGTAAATCTATATTATTGACATCTATTCTTTAACTCTGTATGCATTATCGCTGGAATCGAACTGTTTCAAAAATGCTCTACAGTGTGGCACGCTGAATCATATAGATATATTAGTTTGAGACGTCATAGCTAAATGGTTGCCAACCCTGCTATACACTATTAAAATAATTTGTATCGCTTAAATTATTTTATTTACTGTTATGAGTAAGTTGGTATATACAATTTCATTAACTATATATAAGATTAACAACTTCGTTTCTAAGTGAAAAATTCTTGTTAACTTATTAATTGACAAAAATATTTCTTAAACATAAATGAAACTATTTAAAATATTTTAACCCTTGGGCTGATGCTGTTGCATGTCTTCTAAATTCGGGATTATTGTATTAAGTCCACGATGTTGAACACTTGAAAGAAAATCTAGAACCATCAATGGATTAGAGATAAGATATTGATCGGAGAGTCCCAAACAATCGATGATGTAATAAGGGTTGGCTAATTCAAATGTAGATTAGGGAAGATTTTGATTCCATCGGAGTCAAAGACCAAAGATGTCGACACACACACTAAGTAATTGAAAGGCCTAGAAAACTCCAGGATGAATACCGTGATAGTACTGATGCACTGATGGGTGGTCCAGATGGCTGTGTCTTTACGTTTTATTTTGAAAAACAGCTCTATAAAAGTCAGAGGGTCTGGAAGAATCGATGGTTCTCTTTCACACGCATTCCTTTTAGCCAATGTGCCTGCAGTTTTCGGGCCTGCGATATTTGCATGGGAAAAGATCCATTGTAGATGAATCTCTTGGAACAAAGATAGCCACTTCAACTTATTTAAAGCAGCCATTCCCGTTTCCCCCCCGGTAAATTAGACAAGTGTTGGATGAAGATTTGGCTGTTTGATAAAATCCAGGTTTTTCTTTCTTATCAGAAAGTGATATTAATGAGTTGAGATCCATATGTATGGTAATTTAACTTTTTATGGAGAAATAGAGCAAAATTTAAGATTATTTTTATGGATCTGTAAGGGAAAAGTTACGTTTTTTGAAATAAATTCCACGGCCTGAACGATCTTTGTTATCCTTTTTTCTGTCTATGTAATAAGAGTCATACATTGATATCCCTTATTCTTTCAAAAGTTAGTCGCCTTAAGTATTTTTCATGATTGAATAATTACTCATTTAAATGGAAAGATTCGAGTGGAAATACACTCTAAGAAAACCTTCCGATGGATCTATGCATGGACACAATGATGTTGTTCCACAGGATTGTAGATCATATCGTGAAAAACTGACTGGACCGACGGTTTTACTTTAGCCTTGATTGTTGCACCAATCTGAAAAAAAACCAGGAGTTCGATTTTTGAGTCCCAAAATTGTCGAATTTATTGAAGTATTTTACCATATTGTTGCTTTCTAGATCTAGTGGTTGAAAGTAAGCATCATAAAATACTATGTGACTTGGAAAATTATTATAAAGTCCAATAATTAGACGAATTGTGCTTAACTGGATTCTTTCAGGTTTCTGTAATTTGGTTTTAAAAGAACAGAACCAGTAAATATTTTATGATGGAGATATTTTTGATGTGTGCACGGTAATGAAAATATAAGTTTTTTTCTGGTATAAGCTTTTTTCTAGTACAAGTTTTTTTCTGTTGATATTTTTTAACGGGTATAGTTTTGCCCAACATTAATATTAATTTTAAAAATGTAACTACGATTTATATATAAATACGAATACATATATATATATATAAATACGAGTGTAATAATAAGAGTAATTTGATACATTTACCATTCTTTGATTTCTTGAGCATATAACACTATAGTATTGCTATTAATGACTTCCCATGCAATAAATAGATATTTAGGAGGAAAAATTACTTTACAGGTGAATACGGTTCTATAACGTTATAATTTGGTTATTAATCACTTAGAAGCCAGAAAAAGGTGAGAAGAAGGTACTTTTATAAAAGATATAATCTTTTTAAGCTTCTTTAAATACTTTTGGAAAAGGAATTAAAAAAAAAAAAACTTTTCCATTCGCAGTTGGAAAAATTATTTTTCGATAAGAAATCTTTTATTCCATTTTCCTTATTAAAATTTTTTTTTTAGATTTAAAAAGAAGCTTTGTATGTATATATATATATATATATTTGTTTCGTAACTAACAACATTATTGAACACATAAGCATATTGAGCTATCACTCAAAACCAGTACTACCAGACAGAAAGTTAAAACGTTTTTACTTTTTTTGACACTGATGTCATTTACCTATCCAAATGGGAATGGGATATTTCAACTTAGAAAATAATTTCGAAAAGAAATTTTTTTCTTCGTCTAGACACATGTAACATTTAGCAAAGAAATCCTTATTTGTCCCACATGTGTAATGTATTACAATAGCTTAGTTGACTTCTGAGAGTTATGGATCGATGTTCATTTTAATGCTTTTTATATTAATAGAATAGAACGTGACAGAATATTTTATGATGAAAAAAGGCTTTAAATAGCATTTCATGAATGACATCACGGAACCTAGTGGTCATAATTGCGTGCTTTGTAACGAGCGTTATAAAGGCAAAGACGTAGATTTGAATCCTGTTGCCTCGGCGACTCGAGGTAGCTTGCCCTCTTCGTGAGCCTAAGATTACGAGCTCGATCCTGGCTGGAGTCGATAAATTTAAATCGCAAGGGGGGGGGGCACGCGCATGTCATATGATTATGTGGCATGTTAAAGATTCCAAGAGTATCAATTTGGCTCTCGACAAAAAAAATCATGGCAATATTTAGCATCCGATGAGAACTTGAATTAAAATTAATTCAATCGTCGAAATTCTGTAGCAAGAGCCGCCACTAGATGGTGCCATTATGAAATGACTCTCACATTTGGGGACTTGTCGTCTTTGCAAATGCTTTGTTGCCAATATACAGCCCATTAGGGGGGGGAAAGGATTTGAATCCAGATACACAGTAGAGAATTGCCCGTGTTGTCATGGTGTTCGACTGTGTTCCGTCGAGACTTGGGTACTTATCCGTGTTGTCTAGTAGGGATTGTACAAATGAAATCCTGTCGAGGATCAAAATATTCACGTTGACGCCGTATGGAAGTTAGGAGAGGGGACTGTTAGTTCCGGTGTCGCCCGTGACCCTTGGCGCAGTTCACAATTACGTTTGTCTCTAATAGCCTTCATGTTGCTCTAAAGTGCTACTTTAATAAGTGAGCAATTATTCGAATCCTGATTCCAGGAAAACCTTGTCGTGTTGAATATTTGGGGCCTTTGCGCATGAAATGCAACTAAACTTAAAAATATTTATGTGGTGAGGAATTTTCGAGTGCGAGCTTATATATAATATAGCTGAGGTATCGCCGGTGATTTGCAATTTAGGTGTCCATTGCCTAAGTACCTCGTCAAACAACAGAATGTCGTTAATTAGGAGCAAATAAAATTTAAAAATATCATGAAGACTTTGATCAAAGAAACAGCATTGTATTACTAAAAGAAAGGCAGTATCATTAAATGTGTTGCAATAATCTTGTAAAATGCAATTAAATATTGAGAAAATAATGCATCCTTCAATTGAATCCCTCTTGGCGAAATAAATTGTGCTTTAAGAAGAACTATGAAAATAAAATGATTAATGTCAGAAACGTTACTTAAATTATACAGCTAATTACATGGGGCTGCGGTGGCGTAGGGGCCATAGACTTTGCCGATATGTCATGGGTTTGAGCCCAAGCGCCTCTGAAGACCCACTATATAGAGGGGTTGATGCACGCTAATCTGTCGTCTCAAAGTGGTGTGGAAGTGATGTGTTGTTGTCGTGGTGTGCAAGTTCGGAGAGGGAGTGCTAGATCAAGTGTCGTCTTCGTCACATGACCTTGGCTCAGAATTACAAGGTCCGTCGCCAATAGCCCTCCTCCAACAACCTGTAACGTCGCCAATAGCCCTCCTGTGTAAATAAACACTCACTCACTGCTACCTGTTAAATTTTCAAGCCTAGTTATTTGTTTGTTCCAAAATTTAAAAAAATATCTTTTGATTATTAATCAAAGTATTCATACCAGCATTTTAAAATTTAAATAAAAACATATGTTTGTTTGAATTGGTTCTATCGTAAAACAAAATGCGGATTCAAATATTTTTGCACTATCTAATTCTGTATGTCATAATCAGGGTAATATTTGACGAAGGAAGGTTATTTCTCTCTGTATGCATGTATGTGTTTTGAGGATTGGAGTGTGCGATTTGTTTAGGTCTGTAATCTTCATGTGTATTTATGGAAATGTTTCCTCCTCTGTTTCATTATTCATGTTTTATTTCCAAAAATGCACGTGATCTCATCATGGAAACTTTCCGTTTGATTAATGAAAATTTATCATTTTCCGTTCTCATATTTAATTCTAGTTCATAATGCTGAACTTATATATATATATATATATATTTTCCAGCTCTGGTATCAATTTTTGTTTTATTTAAGTTAACACAAAAATAACTCATATTTATTCCAGTAAACCCATGAATAAGAAACGTCGTTTTGGGCGACTGCAAAATAATATATTCCCCCCTTTAAGTAGCTTACAATTCGTTTTAAATGCGGATGTTATTTTTATTTGTTTTCCAGAAAATATTAAAGAATTAAACTGAACGGAAATAACTGTCTTGCCGAAAAACGAAAAATAGAAGAATAATTGAGAACCTCAAAAAGGAAAAGGAATTTTCTGAAACCTTTATCGGGTTCCCTTGAGATTATGAAGAATTTGTAGCGCGTAGAATGTGTTTGTATGTGTTAATTTAAGTAAGAAATGAATCGAGCGAAAGAACGGATGTTTAAAATAAGAAATATAAAGTACATTATTGGGGGCATATGTTTAGTTTTTATTCAAAAAGTAACAACGTGGTAAATTTTAAACATCAATTCATTTCTTATTTTTAAGGGCAAACTAAAATTGGATGTTTAAAATTGAACAAATAATTAAAAATAACGAAAAAATGCATAATTTAAATGTTGTAGTGGAATAGATTTTAAATTCTGTTGCACGTAATAAACAATATCTGTAAATGCTAGTATTTTAAAAATAGATTCGGTAGATGGGATTCAGATTTAAGAAATGAATTTAATATTGGGTTTATTAATTGGCTGTATTTCAGATTTAAGCAGTTTTAATAAAACTGTTTGCTGATTGGTTGGATGGAATCCAGCCTTTAACATTTACTGTATTATTGGATTAGTTGTGTCATGTGTTGTTTTAAATTATTTTTTACTTGAAGCTCATCTTCTTGTCATTGCCACAGAATTCTTTTTTAATACTAGGGTAGATCATGAAAGCACCAAAAGATGATGTACCATTTTTCTAATTTTTATCATTGGAGGATTTTGAAAATCAATTGAATTTTCTTAATGATGCTCTAAATTTTCGTACAATCAATTATTTCCTTAAAAAGCTTGTACTGGAATGAAGACTTGGAAATTTTGATACAAATAGACAAAGTGCTCGTTTTCGCAGCTTTAAAATAACAAGGGATTCGGAAGTCAAGAAATTTTTTAACTAAACTCAGTAAAGCAACAGCCAAGGCCTACTGTGCCCATCTCAGCTTTCGTGAACTTAGACACTGAAGTGCATGAGCAGATGTTCCGGTCAGGCTGTCAGTATGACAATATGAACGTGAAAAGTCCCAGTGTTTGTTTCTAAGCAAGCTTGGTACTCATTTATCGACCTACTGTAGAAATGAAAAGCTGAGTCAACCTTGCCCATTCCAGGGTTTGAGTCCCAGACATGGGGTGTGGAAAAGCGATACGCTACTATTCGGCCACTGGGCCTCAAGAAAAATTTAACTGTACATAAAATTGTTTGTGTGTGTTTTTAAATTAGTTTATTATACTTATTTTCAGTGCTAATTTGAAATGATGAAGACGAACTTTAAAATAAATTATTTTATAACGATTACGTAAAAGTTTTGTAAAATTAATTCGTTTTTTTCATGAATTATTGTAATAATTTCTCCATTAGTACATTTTTTATTTTTTAAAATATCAATTTTTCCATAGTAAATATGATAGCTATAACAGTATCCAAACTATATTCGATATGAATAATTATAAGACTTAAATATTTTGAAAGTAGTTTATGAATTTTTAGTTATATTTAAAGATAAAATTAGTAAATCTAAGAAAGAGGCAATCTGATAACAAAAATTGCATTGCTGCGCCCTTCTTGTTGTAGATTTGAGTACAGAATATTATGTAAGAGGGAGGATGAGATAATGGAAATGGATGCTAGATGTTAAATTCAACGAAACATCGAATTTCTATTATTTTGTACTATTATCTGGCAATAAAAGCGTGGGAATTGTACGAATATTATTATCCAGGGCTTCGAACCGGAACTGAACCGAAAACCGGAAAAAACCGTTATTTTAGTCGGAACGAAAACTAGGCCTGAACCGAAAAAATGTATCGGTTTATTTCGGTTCAACATATCTTTAGTCATTTTGTTACTATAAACAACTTATCAATATTTTCTAATTTTATCGTCAACCATATAATTATTATCATTACTTGTACATTGCTTCGCGATTTCCTGTTTCGATGTTCGCTAGTACTTTTCTGTTTCCGTTTCGCATGAAACTACTTGTGGGAGGCAGATTTAATTCAGCTGAATGAACTAGATGATTTTTTTAAGAAAAATATCAGTCGGAGTTATATATTTTTTTTTCATCTCAGTATGCTATCATCGACGGATGTTTGTATAGATTGTTTAGATAGACTAGCCAGAATCATGAACCTAGTTGTCAAAGCGATTTTGATTATGGATAACAAATCCAATGCCCTTCGTTCTCTGCTCACCGCTCGTATCGTAATTTGTTTTTTGTTCAGAATTGTGACATGTGTTACCATATGTTAAGGATATAGCTTTAATGTGGTAGCTTTTGTCAAATCAAATTACATCAATCCTAAGTTGGGTTTAAAAGCGTATCGACTTTTGATTCTTGGCAAACGTAATTTGACAGAATTCAAAATTTATTTATTAAGTAGATTCAATTAATTTAACATATTAGGGAGGAGACTTTATTCCACAGTATACTATCGTGAAGGTGTTAAGAGATTGAACTACCGTAGAACGTCGTTTAACCGAATCAATTGGGACCGAACCGTTCGGATAACCGAAAATTGAATGCAATCCATGCAGTATATGAAACCGGACATTATACGAATATTGAAAATCATCATATGCGGGAAACGTGTTGGAAGAAAAAGCAAAATAGGTGTAAAATGTCGCAGTTTTACTTTTATTATGTAAAATAATCACTTATTTTTCGCTGTACCGTTGTACACCTTCGTTTTTTCGCGGCAAGGTCTCTGATTCTCTTGAACAGCAGTAGTTGAGTAGGAGAGCACTCTGATTGTTGTTCGTACCACTCCATAGCTGTCTTTAACGCAAAAAACGCGTCAGAATTTGATGAACCCTTGCTACTTTCATTGTTGTTGTCCTCGTCTTCATCCGTTTCATCATCGACAGGGTCGGATTCTTCTTGCATTGAAGTCACAATCTCGTCGTCATTTAGAATTTAAAATCCAGTCATCTGCATCGTATGCCATCCAGGTTTCTACATCAACAAAATTCAATAAAAGAGCAGGTATACACCCCCTCACTTGGAAAAAAAGTGATCTAATATTCCGCGCAGAAATTTACCAAATCACACACAACTGAAATTCCCCAAATATCCCTCACTTTGGGTTTTCCCGTCACTTTTGGCCTCACGCGAAACAACTGTTGAGCATTGCACTGTTCGAAATCGTATCCGGACTGTGGTTCGGATATTTGACGCTCCGGATAATAAACATTCGGATAAAGGACGTTCTACTGTATAGCGATGTATTGTGAACTCAGATGAAATCCTTCACTGTGCTTCTGAATTACTATCCCTATCACCAGCTATTCTCTTGGTATATAATTCGTAGTCTTCGCTTGTGGTTTTAATTCAAAGTTTATAACTTATAATAAATATGTGTTAAATGTAATTGAATGATGAGTTATTTCTTTCGGTTTCTAAAAGACGGTCAAGAAAGATAAAAATAAAATGAAAAATTAATATATCTATAGTGACATTGAATTCATTTGAAAAGACTTTTTCATTTTGAATTCTCGTTTAATAAAAGTTACATTTTCGACGAGCTTTTGTGACATGTAATAAAATAAAAAATTTTTGAAAAAATGTCACTCACTTCAGCTCGATTAATAAAAATTTTCAGAATAGTTTCTTCTGGAAGTTTCCTGACAGCTGTCTCCTGTCTTTTTTTATTTTTAAGAATTGAATGTTAGATTTTTTTAAAGAGTGGAAGCATTGTTTAAGATTATCTTGATGTATAATATATAAAAATGTAATTTTAAATGGTGAGAATGCTGTAATAGTTAAAATCCAGAGCTTGAGTGTCATGTACTTGAGTTTGGATTTTATTATAACCGTCATGTTATGTATGATGATGGTTGTTGAATGTGTGTTAAATCTGAGTTATCTCAAAATATTAATATATCGTTCATTCTGAAAATTTATTCAACGACATATATCGTCTCGGGTATTATCTTTTAATAATATTTAAACTTACTAATACTATCGCAGCATCTGTTAATGTATATGTGGAGCAACGCTTTTTATAAAAATAATTCAGGAAAATATCAAACGATTTTGAACTGAATTTCTTTTTAAAAGTGTGGAACTTTTACGGTTTTTTACAAGGAGTTGAGGTCAAAGTTTTAAATAATTGATTGTTGAGTGCGATATAACCAAAATTATATTAAATTACGTGATAAAGGATTTTTAATTTGTATAAATGGGCATTAAATATTTTATAACACTAAAACTGAAAGTTTAGAGACTGAACGTTTTATTAAATAAATTAGAAAGAATAAGTTTAAAGAATGTCTTTACTTTTCTTCTCATATCTAAATATTTTTGTATGATATCATTTAATACATGCACATTATTCACAAAAATTATTTTATTTTTTCGAAAAATTCTCCTTGCCACTTTATTATTACACCTCATATAATATATGTAAAGGCTATAATAACATAGTACAATGAAGTTTTATAACAAATCAAATTTCTTTCAATTTTTCTTCTTGGTACTTAAGTTAGTATCTTGTTTTAAATGAACTGCTTCAATTAATTGTACCGAGTATTGTGTGAATAACAAATGTATTTTATCTATATAAAATTCTAGGTAGAGCTTATTCTTTCCTCATCAATTAATATAGTTAAACAGTATAAAATAAAACATTTCTAACTATTAATCGCAACTATGAATATAAAGATTGTGCATCGAGTTTATTGGTAAAGAACGAAATGGTTCTTATAGAATAGTTCCCCAGTAGAATGAACAAATATTTAGAAAATATAATGAATATTTTTCTTGTAACTATTTCCAAATACTTTCACCTCGTTGAGTTGATAAAACAGACATTTTCCCTAAGCATTCATTAAGTTAGAATTTCATTTTTTGGTTTGATTTATTTGGATACTTACGGCTTATCTAGCTTTTTTATACAACCCGCAGTCTTTATTTTTTTTAATTGAATTTTTTGTTTATCTATCGATTTTATATAATGTATTATATTGCACAAAATGAGACGGTAGGCGTATTAGAACCTTTGAGATGCGTACCTAAATGAGCTAATTGCATAACATTTGAAAAAGAATACAGTATCGGTTCGGAAAATATATTGTCACGTAGATCGGGGCTTGTGGATTTTATGCTAACAGTCCCAAGGACAAAACAGTTTTTCAACAGCTAAGAAATTTTTTGTCGAAAAACAATCCTTAAAATACAGGATAAGCAGCATTAAAATTCGCACAGTAAGTTCCAGAAGGTTGTCACACTTTCTCCGGCACTCAGGCATAACTTTAAGTATCTAAAAATGCAAATACGTAAGAATAAAGGTTATCCACAAGCAATTATTTGGTCGTAGGCAAGTGAAGTCTTCAACAGCTGAAGTAATACTAACCGAGTTTCAGCAAGCGACCCCTATTTTCAGTCTGCTCGGCTACTTTTCAGTGCTTTTTCAAAATTTCCGCTTTTGTTATAGGTCAAGAGGTTACAGACATTTCCAGTAATTTCGAAAAGCGTCCATAGGGTCGCCAAAATGAGGCCAACTTGGCTATTTCTGCAATATTTCTCCAAGTTCCCATTGAAATGTCATTATGATGTTGCTTGTGAATATGTTGCTTGTGAATATGTATGATATAGCTTGTGTACCTGTTTTATCATAAAATAAATGCAACAGAACGTAAAATTAACTTATTAGACAAGCAAATTAAAATTGTTTGCTCAAAATTAATAATAATATTTTTGCCATATAACTTAAAAACAAATTTGAAATCTTATGCAACTAAGTTATAGTAATATTACATATAATTTTTATTATCACTATTTTTTTCAATTTTTTATATCTTGAATACTTTTTTTTTTGTAAAAAAACGTGAGAATTTCCATGTTTATTTGTTCTTTAATCTTATTTAAGGCAAGAAGGAATTTCAAATTGTAGTGTATTGTTTAATAGAACTAAAAATTTTATCCAAGCAAAACACTCTCATTAGGTTATTCGTAAAATTCCTATCAAATTAGAAGTTTTAATAGAACTAGAATAATTTTAAGCTATTAAGTTTTTATTTTCTTTCAATTGCTTTTTTTTAAATAGTTATAAATATGTAAATAATTTAAATGAATGTTTAACTCGTAGAAAATGATAAGATATTTAGCTTAATGTAATACTCGCAATATGTGTCGAGATCTGAGGGAAAAAAATTGTGGTAAAATAATACCGTCAAAGAACTAAATCTATTTCCTTTTTTCCTTGGTGTGGACAGAACTGTCAACGTACAAAAGCTGGATTAATAATAAATTGTGTCACAGGCTAAGTTGTTAAACATGGTGGTCAACAAAGAGAAGTATGTTTTCTATAGTATGTAATTCTCTGTATCTGTTGGGACCACATCGAAAATGTGATGTGGTACAAAAATAGATCAAGTAGGTCAAATATAAATCTGTGGACCAGTATATTAAAAAACATGTCAGGTAAAACAAAAAATAGGTAAGAATATCTATAAATCTACTCAAGGTTATATTTCAGGGTTTCAATTTATGACGATTGTTGGTCTGAGAAGTCTTAAGTCGGATTGATATCTTTCTGCATTATTCTCATTCAAATAGGTGATAATAATTTATACATTAAACAACGACAAAAAGGGAATAATTTTTATCTGCGCATAACTATTCTTCATTGTGTGAAAATAAATACGTACTCTAGCCATGAATTCCTACTTTGGATCCTACTAATGTAGTTGTTTGCTCTTTGTTTTATTATTCTTTCTTTACTCCCAGTAGAGCTATCTTTCTCGTTTGTATTTGAGGTAAGCTGTTTGTGTGTGTGTGCATGAAAATTCTAAAGGATGTAAACAGCGCATTTTAGAGAAAGTTATAAAGATATATCTCATAAAGTTTGCATCTTAACTCTGTTTTCTATTCCCAAACAAATGACACTTCATTGCTTTGTTTGTATTTATCTTCTGGTGTATTAAAATATTCACTTAAACTACAGCTTCATTGTTATGTGAATAAAGTTTGAAGCCATTGTTTTGTATTTTGCGATTTTTACGCTATTTTTACACTATCACCGTATCGCTATTTTTACATTATTTCACTTAAATTTTACAGTTACAATTACAAATGATTTACAGCGTGTATCACTATTTTTACATAATTCCACTTAATTTTTATACTGTCGCTGTTTTTACACTATTTTACTCTGTTTTTACGCTATCGCTATTTTTACACGATTATTTTTTGCTTTATTTATACTACCGCTATTTTTACACTATTATTTTACACTGTTATAGCTGTTATTATGCTATTATTTTTTACTGTTATATCTATAACTAGCCGTTATCCACCCGCTTCGCTGGGTATTCTATGATGTTTTATAAATTTATATGTATATATATATAAATTATTGATATATAAGTCCTAGCATTAATAATTAGATTGCATTGAAAAATATACATATACCTGTAACTTTCGCCTCTTAATAAAAAAAATAGGACAGGACCCATCTAATTTTTATTTTCTAAAAATCTCTAAAATTGAAGCATAGAATGATGTTTGCTCTTTCGTAACTCAAAAACCAAGTGGATTCCCGCAAAACCAAATTTCGGTGGATCTCTACTCCGTAAATTGAACATGCAAGCCAAATTTCAAGTCTAAATCTAACAAAAAAACCAAAAGTTTTATTTTTAATATCCCCGTAATCCCGTTGAGAGCCGTTTTCCCAAACAACCGATCTTAGCGGCTTTCTATTCAACAAAAGAAAAATGCAAACCAAATTTCATTATTATAGTCCTTGTAGTTCGAAAAAAGGAATTTTTTTGTCAATACGTCCCAGTAACCCCCTGGAGTTGATTTCCGTAAAATACATTCTTAGTGAATCCCTATTCAACAAAAGAAACATGCTTAACAAATTTCAAGTATATGGGTCTAACAATTAAAAACAGGGATTTTTTCCTATAACTCCTCATGACCCCACGCAACCCTCCTTGGGGGTCAATTTTCGTTTTACTTATTGTTTGGGGAACTCTATTCCATGAAAGGAACATGCCTACCATTTTTCAAGCAGAAAGATCTAATAGTTTAAAAAATCAAAATATTTGTCGATTACGCCCCTTAATCTCCCAAAATTAAACTTAGTAGTTGATATTCGTGAAACCCATTTTTTAGCGGTTCTTTTCTTTATGAAAAGAATCTGCTTGTCAAATTTCAAGACTGTACGTCTAATAATTTAAAAATGGGGATAATTATCTATATCGCCACTTGAGCCCCCGCAACGCCACTTAGGGGTCTGTTTTCACAAAACCCATTTTGTAGTGGATCTCTACTCTGTGAAAGGAATCTGCTTACCAAATTTGAAGAGTGCACTTCTAATAGGGGAACTGTACTCTATGAAAGGAATCTTCTTTCCAAATTTGAAGACTGTGCATCCAATAAATTAAAAATGCATAAAAATTATCAATAACGCCCCTTGAGCCTCCGCAACACCACCTAGGGGTAGATTTTCACAAAATACATTTTGTAGCGGATATTTACTCCATGAAAGAAACATTCCTATACCAATTTTCAAGCAGGTAGGTCAAGTAATTTAGAAACGAAAATATTTATCTATTATGCCCCTTAATCCCCCGTAACGCCACTTAGAGGTATGTTTTCACAAAACCCATCTTATAGCAGATCTCTACTCTATGAAAGAAATCTATTTATCAAATATAAAGATTGTGCGTCTAATAGTTTAAAAATTGAAGTAATTATCTATAACGCCCCTTAAGTCCCGCAACGCCACTTGGGGGCAATTTTCACGAAACCCATTTTGTAGCGAATCTCTACCCTATGAGAGGAATCTGCTTACTAAGTTGCAAGACTGTACGTCTAATAGCTTAAAAATCGAAATTTATAATTCCATTTGACCCCACCCCCGTAACACCCCTTGGGGACAATTTTCCCAAAATCCATTTTGACGCGGATATTTACTCCATGAAAGAAACTTGCCTACCAAATTTCAAGCAGGTAGGCGAAGTAGTTTAAAAATGGATCTATTTATCTATTACGCTCCTTAATCCCCTGCAACGCCACTTAGAGGTGTGTTTTCACAAAACCCGTTTTGTAATTGACCATTATTTTACGAAAGGAATCTATTTATCAAATTTAAAGACAGTGCGTCAAATAGTTTAAAAATGGAAATAATCATCTATAACGCCCCCTAAGCCCCCACAACGCCACTTAGGGGTCGATTTTCACCAAACTCATTTTGTAGTGTATCTCTACTCTATGAAAGGAATGTGCTTACCCAATTTCAAGATTGTACTTCTAGTAGTTTAATCATGGAAACAATTATTTATAACGCCCTCGAACCCCCGTAACGCTCCTTGCATTTCGAATTTTGGAAAATACGTTCTTAGCGGATGTCTACTCTATGAAAGGAACATGTCTATACCAAATTTCAAGTCTGTAGCTTGAATAGTTCCAGAGATATCGTGATTAGTCAGTCAGTGAGTGAGTCGCTCTTTTCTCCTTTATATATATAGATTATACTATTATTTTACATTAATTTTACTCTCTGTATATCACTATTACTAATGAAAGAGTTTTCGTTTATAGTTACGATAAAGCAATATGATTTTTGATGAAACAAAATTATTTTGAAAATCGAAATAATGATGAAATTGTGAAATGTATTTTGGATGTTGCATCTTTCATTTTGCAAAAATTCATTTTAATTTGTAGCATTTTCTATTTTAAGTATGCATTTTCAAATATGTAATTTACAGTTGTTTAATTTAATATAAGACACAATATACATGTGCTTGGTGGTATTTTTGATAATTTTCCTGCTCACGTCACATGAAAAGATGTGTATTCTATTTCGTACAATTTCGTTTACCGGCAACTCCGCTAAATAATAAAGTTACGTCTCGAATGGGGCGTCACTTCAAGAGGGCATAAAAGGGCTCACATTGAATTAATTAGATAATTCTTTGAAGCTGCATCAAAATTTATTCTTTGAATAACATTAAACTATGTCAACGGAGTGATTGACTTAAAATGCCAAAAATAATTCTGTTAATTTTATTTAAAAAAAAAGTTTCCTGATGTTTGAAATGATTTTGCACATTCTCGCACTTTTCATCGACTTTATGCGATTTTATTACTGTAAGCAGTTTTTCCTGCAAAGTTAGAGATCGAAAGGAAAAACAATTTTTACAGAATTGTGAGCTGAAGATGATTTTTATTTCTCCCGTAAAGGATTTATGTTTGAAATTGCATTTCGCTATTGAACAACGTCTACCACAAATATTTGAAACCGGTTCAGAGTGTTTCGTTTTTGAATTTCTGAAAAATATATGTAATACTTTTTTGCGAAAAAGAAAAAATTACAGAATATTCTGTTATATCTTACATTTCGAGTTTATATGTTTTAAAATATATTTTATTGTAATTTAATATGTAACGGACTGGGTTCGAATCCCGGAGAAGGCATGGATGTTTGTGTTGTAATCCTTTCTTCTGTCTGTGTTGTATGCCCTCGTGTTATACATTGCGTGGTGCACGGGGTTTATAAATGTTTAAAAAAAATATATGTAACGGAAAAAATCTTTAGCTCATGCTAAAATAAAAATTAAAGTGCTTTATATACATATTATACTAAATTATTATTTGAATAGTACCCAAAATATTCTTTCTCTTATGTGATTTTTTTTAGCTGTTTACGGTCAATTTTTGTTATTTCGTTAAAATTTTTATTCTTGTATATTAAGATTAATTATATGCGCTAAGATTTATTAATTTTTCTTTTTTACTTTTTTCATATTGTTCGAAGGCAAATGAAATATTTTCTTTGGAAATATTTTGTAAGAAGCTTTTTCATCCCAACTTAAGTATAATGTTTTAATTTGAATTGTTTACTTTTTGCAAATGAATGTTTAATAGATTTTAACCGCAAGTGAAGCAACCAATTTTTGTAAATTTTATTGCTGTTAAATTTTGTAATATTTTATGAGTCTATATAAGACTCATCTTCCATGTATGCATTTTAATTTATTGAGCATTTAATTATTTCGATGTAAATCTTGTGTTGATATACCTATCAGTTAAAATATCGAGTCTATAAAATAAGCTGTAAAAAATAAAAGTATAGTATGAATAAAAGTATAACATTGTTAAATTTCTTCTTCGTCAATATAGAGTCCATTCTAATTTAGTGTTCGATTGATGAGTCTGTGGCAATAGCTTCCTTAAGAACATCTTAAGTATTATTAAGAATGGGTTTCATGGTGAAATTAAAGAAAGTCAAGACTATATATATGAAAATACATTTGTGATTCCCGGCATTGTTTTATTCTTTCTTACAAATAAATTGATTTGGATTATCTGATGAACCCGAAGACTAATATATTTGAATGCAGAAGGAAACACACACTTGTAATTAATCTCTTTCAAAAAGCTTTTTGAATCCTTTGATTCGGTTTTTTCTTTTTATCTGTCGATAAATAATTATTTTTATTTTAAGACATCAAGGCAAAATTGAATAAATATATTACAAAGGAACGGAATTTAATTTATTGATGTAACAGTATCTTAATCGATAGGCTTCGATTGTTATATTATTTAAGAAATTTTAACCTTTTTTTCTGGTATGAAAAATAGTCAATTTGGCAATAAATTCTAAAATTTTAAAAAGAATTTGTTACGTTGGCATGAACTTGTGATTTAATTTTACATTATGTTTATTTATATTTACATTGCATGTTTTATTTTTATCATGTTATAATAAAAAAATACAATAAAATATTATATCGTGTAGTACTAATTAAATTTAAAGGAAATTAAACAATTTTATTTAATAAATTATAAATTTCATGTAGAAAACAGTATTTATTCTGGATATTTCTTTCATTTGCTTTCAGATTTATGTAGTGCTTCATACGTCTTTTTACGTATTCATTTGTACCTTATTAATTTCAGAATGATTAAGATTATTAACTTGTTGTTTCTTGAGTAAAGGATTAATATTGTATCAATCAATGTCATTATTTCTAAGTTTAATTCAATGTTGAGTAAGTTTTTGTCATCTGATGAAATAAAAAGCTTTTTTAATGTCTATTTTTCTGTTCTTTTTCAGACATAGAATGAGGCTTTTATTAGCTTCTTGGTATTTATTCAAAATTCTTTTAAGACAATTTTACTTTGCAAAAACTTTTGATGTTTTTTTGATTTGTAAAATGCACAACAATTCAAAACAAATTACCATTTAAATCAAATTTATATATCAAATCTGTTTAAAAAATGCAAATGTGAGGGCAGTCAAAAAGTAAAGACGTGACACCCCTGTAACACAAATCCTTTATTTTCTAATAAAAAGAATTTCTCAACTGAGTAAGGCTTTTGCTACTTATTACTTCACCACATGGCTATCATGGTTGTCGAAGCATTTGTTCAACCAGAACACCAACTAATTAATACAGCCTAGAAAAAAATCACCATCAAAGTTATGGAATCGCTTCAAGATGGTTTACTTCGGCATCGGATATGAAATGCCTGCATTATAAGCGTTTTTCTAACGGTTCAAAATTATGAAAATCTGGTGCGAGGTACGGACTGTAGGCAGTGTGTTCCAGTAACTACCTTGGAAAAATCTGTTTCAAAACACGCATAACTGTTATTTTTGTACTTGAGCATGATATCTATTGGAAGCAGTTTCGACTTGCATGTTCTTTGTTCGACTGATTCAACATAGCTCAATAACTTTTTGAAGCACCCCCTTGTATTTTCAATTCAGCTAGGACTCAAAAATATAAAACTGACAGGTAAAAATACAGTTTCTTAAGAAGATAAATTTTCGAGTTTTGAAACCTGTTATTATTTATTCATGTTTAATATTGTAAATTTAGCCATAAAATATTTAAACCAACACGCGTATAATATGATAAACAGAACTTTTTTTTAAGCTGAGGAATATTTCATAAATGGAAAAATTGTGTAACAATTTGAGGAATCCCTTTAATAACGTATTAAAGAAGTTGGAGATATATGAAATATTTTATCAGTTTTGTTATATAAATTCATCCTCAAAGTTATATAATATTTGTAAATATTAATGTATTAAATTTATTACAATTAGACGTGTCTCTGATAGAATGAAATAGGTTGATAATTAAGAATTCATTTGAATGAAAACCATTTATAAAATAAAACCTAAAAAACTTTGAAAAATTTCAAAATCAATTTTAATGCAAAAGAAAAATTACATAAAAATTCTGTGGTATTTAAAAGCGAATTCAAATGTTTTGACTAGAATGTCTTTTGAATAAGTTTTGAGAAATTTAAGGCTATTGAAATTATTAATATTTATATTTTTGATTGGTTAACGTTTAATTGTAATAAACGCGTGATAAACTTTTTCAATTAATTTTTGTTATCGATTCGAATGATAATAAACTTTAAATTATTTTCTTTCTGATGTTATTTTATTCAAAAGCTTTTGCATATAAATTATTTTTCAGTTATTTGTATTTATTTCTGTAGTTTTTATATTTGTCTGTATATTTTAATTACAGCAATGAAGTTAATTTTTAATTACAGATATATCATACAATGTACATGTTTGTTGAAGAAAGAAATTGCAATTTAGTTCAAATCGTATTTGTAAAAATTGATTCATGGTATTAAAATGACTTAGGTAGATTTATTTTCAAGATGTATTGTGAATGCATTTAAAGGTTTTTCGGGGGAAACTAAATATACATATACCTAATTCTTGAAATAAAATAACAGATTTTGTTTTTCTTGTTAATGAAACGATAAAACTGCTAATTTTTTAATTTTAAGAAGGTTTTCGTTCTAACTTTTTTAAAGAATGTTACTGTTTTACTGATTAGCGGTATATGTTGAATATTGCTTTAATTTTCTGATACCTATAAAGCCATAAAAGTATGAATCTTTTTCTGTAAGAATATTTTTTGTATAACTCGAAATTGTTATAAAAAAAAATAAGGGAAATGTTGCTAGGACATTTCTCCAATATCCATCTACTATATTTATGTAGAAGTACGAAAAACTTACATTTTGTCAAAATTGTGACAGAACGGCTTTTGAGACTTTGTCAACCTTTCGGCTCTTCTCCAAGTCTCTTTTCTTATTTTTATTCCTTGTCTATAAAGTTCCTGTGCAAAAGAGATAAATCGTTGTTGAAGTTGAACGACAAACTGCCGACATTCTAAGAACGAATGTTTTTCTTGGCATAGATGTCTGTGGTAGTTATCTTCTGAAATGAGGCAGTGTTTTATTTTTAGATATGATGACAAAGAATTGTTCTTACCGATGAGGTACAGACAGCGTCCTTGCTACCAGAAGTTGGTAACTTAAACAAAGGCAGCATTCAAACGAGCAAAAGTGTTATGTAAGCTACAGCTTTAAAACATACTGTTATTAAATGAATGTTTTTCGAAATTGGAAAGAGTTAGACACAAAAATTAAACAATTAGAAGTTAAATTGTATGGAATATGAAAAATTTGTGCTTGAAGTGTTAATGAATTGAACGAAATGTGCTTAAGAATATATTGTATATGTTGTACAGTTGGAACTAAATTTTCAGAATATATTGAAAATTTATTTAAAAAGTTGTTCTTTCAAATAAAAGCACAATATATTCTGCAAAAAATGCATTATTAATTAATTAAAAATATTAGAAAAGGGGAAGGTAAAAACTAAAATTAGGTTTCATAACTATTTCAGTTTTTTAATTATTGGAAAAGTACAAATTTTATAATATTAAGTATTTTAATTTACAAATCCTAGTTATTTAAAAATATTCAAATTAAAACCAATTTTTTAAAGTTATAAAAAATAATGTTGAAAATAGGATGATTGAACTGGAAGAAAATAGTTTATGAAAAAAATATGTGGTTTTAAAACTATCAGTACTTAATCATTATTTTTTTTTTTGTAATTTAACTAGCAATCATATAATTAAAAAAAAATTTTTTTTAACATTTATAAACCCCGTGCACCACCGAACGTATAACACGAGGGTAAACAACACAGAAGAAAGGATTACAACACAAACATCCATGACTTCTCCGGGATTCGAACCCAGTCCCTGCGGCACCGCAGTCAGCTTCACTGACCACTATACCGGATGGGCGGCATATAATTTATTTGTAATGTAATTTTTGTAATTTATTTTTTATAAATTAATTGAAAATTAACATTGTAATTATTTTAAAAGCAGTGCTTTGTTTCATTAAAAAACTATTTTTTAATTTTTATTAATCAGTAATCCAGAATTGATAAATTCTATTAAATTTAAAACTCCATAACTTATGAAATGGTTTAAGCATTGAATTGTTTTTTTCACTAGACCCCTTTCCAGAAATAGATTTTTTTGTTAAATTTTGATATTCGAAAGTAGTTTTATTATAGAAATATTGCATAAATTCTTTACTTTGTAAATAAATGTTAACTATACAAAAATGTTTACGCATTTCGAAACAGATTTTTATCTCCTTTTTATATATGCATGCACCTATGCTTTATTTTAGCTTAGTGTAACTTTTTATCTAATACTTTATTCTCTACCAGAAAGGACAAATAAGTTTGCAAGATCCATTAACATGTTTCTTCGCCAACTGCTGGTGTTTTTTCCTGTACAGGAGGAAACTTTTCTTGTACGGGCAGTAAGAATAATACCAAAAAAATACGAATACCTTTATTTCGCATTCCATCTGATATTTTATTAAAGGCTGCCTATTTTTCGCTGTCAGAGTATTCGCAATTCTTGGAAGTGGAGAAAACAGTGTGGTCAGCTCTTGTCAGACTATCTAGCCTTCCTTTGTTATATTTATGCTACTGGCATGGTTACAAGAAATGCGCTATAGTGTCTGCTTTTTAAATGAGTTTAGATGTCTGGTTTTTTTAAGCACGTATCGGGGCGATTTTTGAGTCTTTTGAACTGAAGTGAATGTTGGCATTGTTATTATTTTTAATCATTTTATTTAAAAAAAAACATTTATCATTTATTGTTTATGGGATTATTATGTTCCAAGGAAGCAAATAGATTGGATACTATATCGATCCGTAAATGTGTGACAATTGATTATATTAAAATCGAAATCTAATATCATATAATTCGCATAAAATAACATAATTCATTTAAGTATAATTTTTCATCATGTACGAGCTAAACAAAAGCAATAAATTATCATTTAATTTTTAGTAGAAAAATTATTAAATCAAAAGAAATATACGTAATATACTGGAAAAAATATAACATACTTAATTTGATTGATTTCTTCTTATTTATTTATTATATTTTAATGTCTTGTGCATAAGTACACACACACAAATCGCTAAACAAAACTAATAATTTAACAGAAATGTAAATATGGATCACACAATATCTAAGATATTAAAATTAATATAAAAATAAAACAAATCAAATTTGCATTTAGATAAGAAATCATGCAAACTAAATTCATATAAAAATATGTACAATCAGTAACACTGATTTATTTCAGAGTTAAAATTGCTTAAGTATTATCAGTTAAGTATCCAACAAAATTATAATATACTCGTTGTTACAAAAAAAATGCTTGTGCAATAAATATAATTTTTTAAATTATCCTTTTTTTCTATGGAAACAATTTGAATATAATTTGATGCTTGAAATTAATTCAAAACTTGTACTATAGTATATACATGAGTCAATTTATGCTTATTTAGCGAATTCCTACTCGTTTTTTTTGTTGCAAAGTTTAACTAATTTTATAGGATTTAAGTTGAACAATACGAGTCGAAGTTCTTTGCGGCTGATACATTCGTAAATATACTATTAATTATTTTTGAAATTGATTCACACCAGAAATAGTAGTTCAAATTGAAATTCTGTTCTATATATTATTCTCTTTGTTGTCTGCTTAGAGTCTGTACGTTTTATGCTCATTTTCATCTTTTTTCCAAGTTTTCTTCCTCCTCCCTTTATGAATTATCTTTTGTTTCTTTGGTTGTTTTTTTAAATTTTTTTTCTCGTCGGACTCCTTTTTTTTGCATTTTTAAGTCTTGTTCATTTTTTGAAAGTGTTTTAATTTTGTTTTGTTGCTGTTTTAAAAGAAATTTGAAACGATCATATTTATCTGTTGGAATTTTAATAATTGTATACTAAAAACAGATGAAAAATAAATTCCTGCAGACAAAATAGAGTTCCTCGCTAGTGTTTAAAATTCCTTAATATATATATATATATATATATATATATATATATATGGTTATACTACTTTGCTTATATCATCGAAACCAAATATCTTATTTTATGATCTTCACGTTTTTTTTCCCAACTAAAGTAAAAGAAATAAGTATTTAATGAAAAAGATATTATAGTAAAAAAATTTGGCTTCCATAGAAAGATTTATTGTTTTGACTGCCAGGAATTTTTTCAGTTCATCAGCTTATTATCTTCAATGTTCTTAGAATTACGAACGGTTGTATTTTAATATTATTTTCTTGTGAATTCAATATTCATCTAGTAATATTAAGGAAAAAATGTACAAATAGAAAAATGCAGCTTCAGTTGTGAATTACTACTGGTGTTTAGATCTAAAAGTTGAAAGGATTAAAAATAAATCATGTTAAATATGAGATAAAAACCATATTATGGTTTTATTTAAAGCAATTTGGTTGAAAGCGAACATAATTAATGAATACTTAGATGCCAGTTAAGCAAATTTCTTTATTTGGGGAGAGATGCTTCCTTTAATATATTTATAGTAAAAGTTTCATAAATTTTATAGTGGAATAATATTAAAAGTTTAAATCTGAAAGTTAATTATATATATATCAGAGCTTATTTCTCAACATACAGATCTGAAAGAAAAAATCCAGAATTCAATAAAATTACTCTTTAATGAGTAAACAAAATTTATTAAAAATGTTAACTATTTTTATTTATATCTGTTATGTCGTTTGTTTAACATGCCGCTGACCCTCTCAGTATATTCAAATCTGATTATTTTACGTGACAGCCCTGTCCACTATTGCAATTTTTATAGTTATTTGTTTTTATTTTCATAAAAAAAAAATCTTTCACCTTATGATAAATTTTTTACTGAATATACCGAGTTATTTTGCATACCTTGTTATGTGTGTTATTAAATATATCATTTTACTTACTACCTTCTGTTCGGAAGTGCACAACAGTTATTAATAGTTTCTACCAACGCTAAATGATTTTTTATTAATACAAAATGCTTATATAGAGTCATGGTTTGTTGATAATTTGATATAAATTGTTTATTTTATAAATAGGTATTAGAATGAGCAATGAAATAACTTTGTGTGATGCTTGTCCTTACAAATTATAATGTGAAGAGAAGTGAGAGAGAGCAGCAAATAAGAGAGCTTCGCGTTAATTTATTTAGTTATAAAAAAGAAGTCAAACCTGTGGATTCTACCTACATATTTAATAATTAATAGCATAGAATGAGATATTTTCTTATGTTTATGCAAACAAGAAGTAAATATGAATAAAAATATTTATTTTCTAGTACAATTAAGTTTTACGCAGATGTTGACATGTTACTTTTGCTGTTTAAATATAATTAAGTTTGGTGATTAACGAAATAATCTGCTTAGTCACTCACAAACTTTATTATGTTGAATTTGAAAAATAGATAATCGTGATAACATACCATTATTTGATTTTTACATTTAACTTTCTTTATACAAGTATATAGAGACAAAAGGAAATAAAATAAGACCAAATATTTAATTTTGAACAATTATGTTGTAAATCAAATATGTAAAAAAAGACCATTTAAGAGGTTCAATGAATAATATAATATTTTTTATTATATAGAATTAGAAAATAACTGTTGCTGCTAGTGCACAGAACATTTTTATGGGGGTGAGAGGTATATTTAAAAACCACAAACACGAAAGTGTGGAGGAGTAATCTCTATGCTCAAAATCTGTCAGTTTAAGGGGTGGGCGATTGACCCCCTTCCTAAGTACGCCAGTGGTCGCGGTCATTTCTTGTGTGACAGCAGGGCGTCATAATTTGGATGATGTAATCTCTTTTGATAGTCAGATCCTCTTTTTTTTTTTGTTGGTGAATCGTGGCTTATAGCACAGAGGTATGTAAGCGAAATTCTGTGACTAGCCATATTGCTGTTCTCTTTTGTACTGTTTGTGACTTCATAATAAGAAAATGCCTAGCTGCATACGGTACATTTTGCTTTGAATTGTTTTTAAGCTTGCCAAATGCTTCCTTAGCCAGTTAGTTCGCCTTGTAAAACCTGATCGTTGATTGCAGAATTTTGCTGTTTAATCCCATTTTCTTGAAAAGATTTTAAAAATAAATTTTTCAGCACACCGCCCGAAATTTAGTTTTTTACGTCATTCGTAACAACTTAACAATAAGAAAACTAGCATTAAAACTCTTCCAAATCGCAAATTCTCACAACAGCCCAATTGTAAGGTCTCAAATTATCGTCATTGGCAGATACGATCGTTCTATTGTTATTACTTCGCTCCCACTTTTTAGTATTTTGCTCTGCAATATCGAACTTTAGACGGCGAGCCACCCTTCTTAATTTTTTTTCTTGCATGGTTTTATCCGTTTGCCTTGTCATCGAGAAACTTTCTACTTCCAAAAGCAGCGATTTTTGGCATCTGTTACTGCCTCAGGCACTTGGGATCACGTCAATACTGCTCTGAAAACGATCCCATATCTGTTTCTCTTCTTTTCCCCACCTCAGGGGGAATGTTGATTGACTCGTTTTGCAAGGGCTTGTATTCTTTATTTTTCTTTTCAGATTGCTCAAATGAACTATAGGCTGATTTTAAAGCTGGCTCTTCATTAACCATCCATGCTAGAGACTTAAATTCAGGTCAGAAATGGACAAACGTTTCAATGATTTCTTCACTTTGTTACAATTGAACTTGGCAATAAAACTTTTATTTTTTGAAATGTATTCGTTTTGTTGTGAACCAACTAACTGTTTTATGCAAGTAGCCAATAGACTTTCAAACCCACAGAAACGAGTAAAAGGAGGGAGGTTTTGAAGAGGCTCATTTTTGTTTTATACTAATTGTTGCCCAGCTGGCAAATTTCCCTGGGATGTAAAAGATGCAAGCCATTATTTTTAGTAGTCTTAATTAGTCTTTTTTACGCACTTAAAATTTTTTTCACCGCGTAAATTATTGCTTATTTGCACAACACTCTCTGTCATCTATATTTATCCTCTATGTTAGCGGTTCTTAAACCCATTGCCTCTCTAGGGGTCCGAGTAGGTCTTTTATTTAATGTTAAGATTTCCCTCTTTCATAGACTCTAAAGGCTTCGTAGAAAAATTGAAAGATGTACCATCTTAGACTAGATAACACTGCCACCAATGAAAAAACTCTACTAGAACATGTATTTCGATTAAGAATGTTAATTCAGGGAGGCTCTCTTAAGAGTGGAAATCTTAGAGGGCCCGCGATGTCAGGCTGATACATAAAGGGGGGGGGGAGGATATGATCGAAAGTTCAAGAACAACTGCTCTAGGCTAAGGAGGCATTTCTACGAGTAAACTACAATTTAATTTCCTATGCATGCTCATCATATCCACCCATATTTGTTAAACTTGGGCAATCATTCAAGATATGTCAATTTTTACACCTTCGAATGTATACTATAAAATCTAAAAAAGCAATATCGAAACTACACCCCCCCCCTAATAAGTAATTTAGTTAAAGGGAAAATATAAAAACACTTCAAATGTCTTACTTCCCATAATTAGTCGGCCTCAAAATTTTCTTAGAAATCTATTTTAGTTTAATCTTACCATTTACTTTCTAAAAAAACCATGTGCGTAATTTTAATACAAATTTTTTAAAGTTGCAAATTAAAATTGACTGTATGTGCTTTTTAATCTATTTAAAATTTTAAGAAACATTTTGTTTTACGTAGAACAAGGACTAATAGCAGAAATCACGTTAAAAGATGCCTCAATAAATATGTTCTATGTGTTAAAAGATAAAAACATTTCAACTAATTCATTGTGTTTAATATTTTTCGATTATCTCGTTGAAGTTAGATAAGGGAAAAAAACTCTTTGTTCAATTCAAGCGTGAAATAACTTGACCTGTAAAGGCTTTTACGAGAACAGTTCATTATCAAACATTATTAGTTAGTCAATCCCTATATCTTCTTGCGTATTATATAAACGGAGAAAACAAGTATAGTAGAAATACTTACGTACTGAGTTCGTAGTATCTTTGTTAATGATTATACAATTCCTTATCTCTGCTGCTAATTCTCATTAGCGTAGTTTAAAAGGTCTGTTTATCTCTACCCCTTAAAATTCTATTAAGTAATAGTTATTTATGTTTCTGGAGAGGTAATCTATGAACCTATTAAGCGTCATATCTGCAGGAAATCTATTTTCCAGAATCTCGAAATGTGCTCGGTAAGTGCTATCTGAGAATCGATTTCTCGGTAGGTTTAGTTCACACGTGCTGCATCCATTCTTTCGACAAAAAAAAAGCAAAAATTCGCGAAGCCAGTCTCTCTCAATCGATGACTCTTATTTGTTGGTTACGAAGAGAAGTTTATGGCACGCAACGTGAGCATTTCCTTTTATTGCGACATCATATTTCTTTTTTTTTATTTCTGCATTCGGATTTTTATTTGTTTGTGCGGTAATATTCATTAACGTGGTTATTATTTAAATTAGGCACTCGGAAAAATTGATAATCTGGATTGTGTATGTTTAAGTATTGGATAGAAATGCAGATATGAACAGCGATATCAGCATTTGGAATTAGGTAATAAAGCAAAACCTGTTTACCAAAAAGGTTTGGGAACTCTGAAACAATTCTTTTTTATCGTATATGAATGTTCTTCCAGTCAATTTACCGAAGTGGTGAATCCACTTAGGTTGTATCATATCTTTAAGTGTTCCATTTATTAAGTAGAGTTGTTTCTTTTTTAACAGCTTATGGAATGTAATGTAATAAGAGTGTCTTGTTTGAGAAATATTTTCTTTTAAATAATTTATATTTATAAATATATTTTTCATCTTTTGTTTCAGAGAAATGTTTATGCAACTTTGAAATTAAACATGTAATATATCAATAATATTATCTCAAAAAATCGAATTAATCGTATAATGCTGCTTGAAGTATAACATTTTCTTTATTTGCGGGCCGTAATTTCTTGTTTGATATTCAGTAATTTTAGAGTTATGCACTTTGATTTTATCAAAAATCAAAATGCATCAAAATAGTTGTACATAATAATGAAAAAGTGGAATGTGTGTGTGGGGGAGGATACGTTAGAGGTCCTCCCCCATGTCCCTATATGAAATGTCAAGAAGTTTTGAAGAATATGACACCGATTAAAAATAACTTTGGTTCTTTATTTGGTACTCTATCCTTCAAAACTATATTAGGATTTCTTTATTTCATTTAAATATTATGTAATTCTAATCCGGCTAAATGGATTTTTTTTGAAATTTTCAAAACTATAACTTGTAATTTGTAAAAGCGCAGCACACAGTAATCATGTTTGTGAGTTTAATCCCATGTGGAGCTTCATTAGAGTCGAAGATTCAAATCCTGGTTCTATCCAAAATACCATGTGTAATAATGAGAACAGCGTTTTGAACTCATTCAGGACTTGAAGTGCTTATGTGGTGTGAATGTTATTAAAAAATGATAGAGGTACCAACTTAAGTGTCGTCCTTACCATTTGACCTTATTTACGAGATTGGCTGTTAATAGCTCTCATATAACTCAAACGGCACAAATCAATTGGCTAAATTCGTATGACGTCATAGTCACATGATAAATGCAATCACAGGTTTCCAGTGAATCAATTCATAAATTCATGTGACATCATAGTCACGTGATAAATATGATCATGTGTTTCCAGCCAATCATTCTGCTTCATCGTTGACAACTCTTGATTTTTACAGAAGCTTTCTTTTAAAAAGAGAATATTAGTCAACGATAACTTACATAGATCAACAAAATGCACTCATTTAAAAAAAACCCTATAATATAAGAGTTTTTTTTTTAATTTTGAAAATCTATTGAAGAATTTTAATATTTGGTCATGTTTACCCAATTCTGAAATTTTAAGAAACTGTATCTGGATTTTACGAATACTAGAATACGTACAAAGTCAGCTTTAAATTCAAAGGAAAACACGTGATTATTTATCATTTAACCGCCAAGAATTTAACCCATTGAATGGATTAGTGAATCAATTGCTGCAAAAAAAACAACAACAAAAAAATGGTTGCAAACTGGCAATGCTTTAAAGGATATCAAGATGACATTAAAACTGAGAATATATATCTTTGGCAAAAGAAAATTTTATAAATTATATCTTGTCATTTAAAAGAAGAATATCTGATGTTGTTTTAACAGTAACTAAACGAGTATTGAAAATGCTTTATTAATAACTGTAGTGGAACTAGATTGTAAAACTGTATAAACTTTATCCGTCATGATGGGACTGGAATCTTCACATAATGAAGTAGTCGGTTACATCGAATTTTATTGAATATTGCAAGCGTCACTTTAGAAAATTAGAGAAAAAAATAAAAGAAAAACACAAATACTTATATTATACACCAAATTGCATTTTATAAACGGAATGTTAAAAAGCGGCGGATTTTAAAATGCTCATTTTAAGGCGAATAAATATTTTATTCTATACCAAGTTCCATACCATTTTTTTTTTATTTGATAGTAAAATAATCAAATAATAAGAGCCATATAAAAGTTACTGTGCATGTTTTTATCCGTTACATTTCTATTTCCAAGTGTACGGTTTTCTTCTTCACACACATACATGGTGCATACTTTCAAAACTATTACAATATGAATAAAAAGCGTCTCATGTATTTTCTTCTTTTAAAAGGGGAGAATGTACTGTAACAAATAGCATTCAATAAAATAGAACGGCATAATACATTTGAAATACCAGAATTCTATAATATATAATGCTTTTTGTGGTATCATGATATTGAAATTAGTGAGCTGCAGATGATTTCGGTTAGACCTCACACATATTCAAAACTCAGATACAGTAAACTCTAAAATCCAAATTTATATAAATTAATATAAGTAATATGTAAAACTTTAAATATATATACGTGAATATAATCGTTACATTTAAACACTTTTTTTAAAACTTAAGTAAATATCGTATGGCACCGTAGCGACTACTAGGTCACGAGTTATGACCTAGTAGTTATGGCCACTGACTCGTGACCGGTATGTCATGAACGCCAGCTCTAGTGCCATTGAGTGATTGAGAATTTATTAACTTCGCACTATAAAGCAACACGGGTGCTATTGGCCATGGACCGCGTAATATTGAGCCTCGGTCAAGTGATGAGGTTGACGCTTGAGCTGGCAACTCCCGCTCTTAACTACCATACCACGCCAACGGAAAGACATTAAACCTCGACAGATTTAATGTGCATTGGCTTCTTTGTTTGGTGGGTCTTCAGTAGCACCATGACTCGAACCCGGGACACTTCGGCCACGAGTTCGTGATCATAACTACTGGGCTACCGCAGTCACTCAGTGCAATTGAAAATTCGCCATGTAGAAGGGCTGATGCATGTTCAATCTGTCGAGGCTCAGTCCTCCCGTTAGCTTGGGGTCGCGGTAGCCTAGTGGTCTATGTAACGGACTCGTGGCCGGTGTATCTTGAGTTCGAGCCTAGACCTGCTGTGTAGGGGAACGGTACACGTTCAATCTGTCGAGAGCTCAAATGTCCTCCTAGCGGTGTAGTGTGGAAGTTAGGAGAGAGGGTCCAGCTCAGGTATCGTCCTCGTCACTTGACCATGGTTCAAAATTACGAGATCCGTCGCCAAAAGCCCTCGAGTAGCTGAATAGTGCGACGTCAATGTTTCCTCACTCACTCACCCGTTAGGTGTGGAATTTCTGAGAAGGGAGTGCCTAGCTCAGGTATAGTCCTCATTACTTGAGCATGGTTCAAAATTACCAGATCCGTCGCCGCGATAGCCGCCTCGTTGCTTTTTAATGCAGCGTTAATAAATACTCAATCGATAAATATTGCGCTTAGAATACGTCGAAAATTTCGATAAATGTGTTCAGAATTGTGTCTCTGTATCCATTAAACTAAACATAAATTCGCCATGTAGAAGGGCTGATGCATGTTCAATCTGTCGAGGCTCAGCCCTCCCGTTAGCTTGGGGTCGCGGTAGCCTAGTGGTCTATGTAACAGACTCGTGGCGGTGTATCTTGAGTTCGAGCCTGTTCTGTCGAGAGCTCAAATGTCCTCCTAGTGGTGTAGTGTGGAAGTTAGGAGAGAGGGTCCAGCTCAGGTATCGTCCTCGTCACTTGACCATGGTTCAAAATTACGAGATCCGTCGCCAAAAGCCTCAGAGTAGCTGAATAGTGCGACGTCAATGTTTCCTCACTCACTCACCCACCCACCACCGTTAGGGGCATGGTTCAAAATTACCAGATCCGTCGCCGCGATAGCCGCCTCGTTGCTTTTTAATGCAGCGTTAATAAATACTCAATCGATAAATATTGCGCTTAGAATACGTCGAAAATTTCGATAAATGTGTTCAGAATTGTGTCTGTATGCATTAAACTAAACATAAATTGGCTTGAAAGCATTTTGTTTCCAAGTTGTTTAAGAAACATAATTTTTTCAGTTTAACTAAAGAAATACAGTTAGTTACAAATATACAATTGTTAATGCTTTAAATACGAAGTGACACCTACGAATCTTCATTGTGTCTCTTAAACACTTGAAAATCAGCGTTAATTTGATAAATAGATAGAACTAATCTTCATTTCATTTAAGCCGCATCTGTTCCGTCCCGTTACATTTTGATCCAGCTCGTAATTGTGAAGTGTATTCACAGGAAGAGTGACCATTACACGAATACTCATCTGTTTGACAAATGGAGAATGCTATCTTATTCCGCGGGCTACTTGTGTGTCCATCAATCTTGCCGCCTGCAGTGACCTGCCTTATCGAGAATCGTCACGCTACGATGGAGGGCGTAGTAATCCGCCCGGGGGGAGTTGTGTCACCGTTTCGGTGCCGATCGAAGGGCCGCACCCACTTAAATTTTCCATTGGCTGAGAGTGAGTGAAATAGAATGTCATAAAAAAAAAAACGGTTTTTAAAATTTATGAGTTGTTTTTATATTGCACATGGTTGATACATAATATATTTAAATTTTAAATCCATGTATTTTTATTCCTTATCAATTAAACGATTTCGATACAATTTGTCTTTCTTTTATTATTACTCCTTCTGTACTATCATATTTCTAAAAGCATGGAATTAATATTAAGTTGTATTCCAGTTCAAGATTGATGATGCAATATTTTATATTTGGAGTCGTGGAATATATTTTCGCTTTTAACAGACGAATTGACCAATGGCGTGCACTGTATTCTGTGCTGTGACACCGGAATTGAGATTAGTTTTGACAGAATTTGTTTAATTAAAAGGATTTAAATGCATCTTCTGTACGTAGTTATTTTCCTTCTATATATAAAACAAGTAATATAAAAATCTTTTTAAGTCAATTCCTACTTAGGTCTACAAATTTTTTTTATTTTAGTTACTTTTTATTAAATAATTGCAATTAATATAAATATGTATATACATATGACAGAATCACAATATTAAGTGGCTACTAATTTTTATTAATTATCATTAAAGCATCGTATTGTCTTCCAAAACAATCGTGTATATGAAATTTCAGTTCAACTGAATTCTTTAAAACGTGAGAAAAAAAATCTTTTAAGTTTTGACCCAAGTCGCTAAAAATGAAGCCAACGTGGCTGTTTCTGTAATTCTTTAAATAATTGGTTTCAGTCAATTAATTTTAATTAATTATAATTAAATTATCGTATTGTCATCCATAATAATCGTGTATATTAAATTGCAGCTCAATTGAGCTTTTTAAAATGTATTTTATTAACGATTAAAAATTTGAACAAGATATAGGGAGAATGTGAACTAATAGGAGGAATTGAAAAAGCTTTTCGGAATTGTTGTAATTTATTTATCTATTTCACACGCGAGAACTATGCGTAAGTTCTGTTCAATATTATGGTTACAAATCGGCAATTAGGCGCTATTTTCGGTTAATGAATTACTTCAAACTCAAAGATTAACACAACATTACATCATAAATGTGTACTTGAAAATTGAAGGAGCGCGTTTGTATTATTTGCGATCGAACCAATCACAACTGAGAACAGAATATATGTAAGGATTGGTATACCATGTACAAAACTATATATAAAAACCCGTCTACATATTATATGTAAATTAGTTTTTACATTGTAAACAATGAGTATATGAACAGTTGTGTAACCCCCACCCCCTCAGCTTGTGTTTAATAAAAATATTAATTTTAATAAGTAATTGTTCTACATTTTTCTTTTTTTATGTTGGTACATCTATAAAGTCATAGAATGTTAAATGTCGATATACAATGCATCATATAATTATATCGATTATTGAAGACTTTATTTGGCAAAAAATTAGATTTTCAAAGCAATTGAATTTTTTTTGCCAGACTACCTTAAGTCGATTCCGACAAACAATAATACAATTTTTTTTAGATATTACACTGCATTTAAATTTTACACTTATATTAAAAGGTACGATTTTAACTTTTATGTGATTAAAATATAAACCATATTTGAAGAATAGTAAAATTCATACGTATATTTGTGAAAACTTCATTATAAATTATATTTATTCATCGCTAAAATATTTAACTATACAGAACTATACTTGGCGGTTGTACTACGAACATTACCTGAACAAGCGTGTTGCACATCACACAACCTTTCCAAATAGAACAAAAGGTGACGTGAGTCTGGTTCTGGTCACATGAAGCGTTTGGTGTACGAGACGCCCATTCCTTCAATTGAAGATCTCATCGCTGGAATATCTTTAGCTGCCGGGAGGATACGTGTCATGCCCGGAATCTTCGAGAACGTAAGGAATTCCTTGCAACACCACTGTCAGGCCTGTCAAACGACTTTTGGTCGTAATTTCGAACACTTGTTTTAGTACAACCTTTCAATAAAATGTTTCTGACCCTTCAATGTGTTGTTGTTTCTGTTCATTTTCTCTGCTTCTTTGCACCATAGCGCTAAACTACGGCATTTGAGACCCTGCATTCCTATGTGATTCTGAATCTTCTCTCTACTTCCTACACACCCTGGAATTTTCGGTCTTTTAACGAATCACCCTGTATATATTTCTAAATATTTATTCAAAACAAAAAGTACTATAAACATTTATAAAAAAAGCTTTTATTATACATAGTAATGTGTGAGTACTTCGGAATGGAAAATAAAATACTGGCCTGTTTAAAGTGTTTTGTTTGTGTTAAACCTCTGAATTAGTTCTTCTACCCTTTTTTCCCCTTTTAACAAAATGGTTATTTGTTTTCCCTAGTTTCATTTTTTCATAAATTTTTTTAGGTATTTTTTACCTAATACCGTAGAAATATTTCACTTGAAAGAATTAGAAACCTGATGAGACTTTTATTTATAAATTACCCTTATAAACCAATTTTCTTCAAAGAAATGTTTTGTAAACCAGGAAAACGCAACTAAAAAAATAAAATCAAAAGTAACTCCATTTCGTGATTAGGAGGAACAGTGCTCTGCTTTCCGGAAATGTAGTAAAGAACATAAGAATGAAAACTACGGTACAGGAAAAGGGTTTTAAGCTTTTGGTTAAAACTGTTAGGTAGTAAATGATTAAATAAAAGGAAATGTTTACTGCCTGACGTAAAAGCTAATTTCGCTTGAGAAAAATGATTAAAGGACTTTTATTAACTTTTAATGTATGTTTTATGATTGAACTTACTTTATTTGTGTTTCCTTTATAAAATTTATGATGGGAAAGGAATTTGATGACTTTTTAACAACTATTAGCAAATAACATTTAAAAAAAAATAGGGAACTTTAAGAATGATAATTATTTTTATCATTGTGTTATGCATGGATGTTTAAAATTAATAAATTTTGCTAGTTTGAAATACTTAGTAAAAAAAACTTGCCAAATTATTTAAAAATTTTTTCTCATTCATTTTTATTTAATAAAAATTTAATAAATCAACTTTTTAAATTTTGAATAAAACGAAAAATTGGGTGTTTAGCATATTTCTCTAAAATATATTCCCTTTTCTGTACAATTATGAAGTAAATACTGACAAGATGTATATAAGAACTGTATTCTGTATATCTGGATGCTTCGTAATACGGCAATGAAATGTTTTTTTTTTAGTTTCGGCTTGATAAATAAAAGATAACATTAAAAATGTTCTTACATACGTATATCAAATTAAAAAATTCCGGAAAGAATATGCACACGGCGCTTCTTCGTGTATTTAATCATCAGTTTCTGTTCTAAGGTATAAAAAATATTTATTGAAAAATATTTTAAATTGAAACTAAATCACAGTAATCAGTTCAGACTTGTAAAACAACCTTTGAAACAAAGCCCGTGTTCTATTTTTATTGGATTTTAATTATTTTTCTATAATTTTTTATCGAAATAATTTGGAAATTTCATGTTATTTGTAGAATTACAATAATATCTCGCGGTAGTTTCTGTAAAAATTGTTTAAAAAAAAGGCCTGCATTGAGCTGTTTACTCATTTTTTGAATATCTTTAATCAATTCAGGCCGCGGTAGCCTAGTGTTTATGGTCACGAACTCGTAGTGTGACCACGGTAGCCTAGTGGTCAAGGTCACGGACTCGTGGCTAGCGTGCCAGTGCCGCTTAAAAGCCGCCGTGTTGAGGGAGCTGTGGCACTTTAAATTTGTCGAGGCCCAAACGTCCTGCCGTTGGTGTACTGTAGAAGTTAGGGGGGGGCATCAGCTCAAGTGATCTCCTTGTCACTTGACCGAGGCTTAAAATTACAAGGTCTGTTGCCAACAACCCTCGTGCTGTTATATTACTTTATAGTACGACGTTAATATAACTCTCTTCTATAATCTATTCAAAACGATATTTGTTGTTGTTGCTGTTCCTAATGCCACCTGTTTGACGTAGTCAGATCGAGGCCCATGAAATTCATCATGGCATCGGGCTATATTGTACGCCTGTCGTTAGCCATAGCTTTGAGCACCATGTAGGGGACAGTACGATTTGGCTCGGTTCCACCCCAATTTTGAGGGAGAACACCCTAGGAATGGTCTGGGCCTCCCATCTCTCTTCCCCTTCCACCAACATCATGAGAGGATTTGCGGCTCGATGGCTATTTAGAGTACCCCCATGCCGCGAAGGCACTATACATTTACAAACATCCATGCCTTCTCCGGGATTCGAACCCAGGCTTTACGGCATAGCAGTCAGCGACACTAACGGATGGTTGACAAAAAAAAAACGATATTTAAATGAGTGAATCAAAATTTGAGTTTGGGAAACTGGAATCCAATATTCCATCACACACAAACACACGTATTTTTTTTTTATTGAGAAGATTTAAAAATCTCCGTGCACCACAAAGTATCACATGGGGTCTTACAAAAGTAAGCATGAAGCACACATTACGAAGGAATCTAAAGTCGTGAAGGATTACAATACAAACATCCATGCCTTCTCCGAGATTCGAACCTAAACTCTACGGTACTGCAGTCAGCGTCACTAACTACTATACCGGATGGATGGCTATATATTAATATATAACAGAAAAAATGCGAATTCCTGTTATACTTATGTTATATGAACACAATATTTATACTTAGGTTTTTAATATTTTAAAAATTTCTATAAATACAAATTAACAAATTTCATGAAAATTGATGTAATTTGATTATTACAAAAGCATAAAGACATCGACATCAGCATATCGCGATTCCCTACATGTATTCTGTTGATTATTAATTACATACTAGTTGATGTATTCAAGAGGGAATATTAAAAGCAATAAATGCTCATTATAGGGGCAAAAAGTGGCTATCTGCCAAAATGGTCCTACATGGGTGTGTCGCACTTTTAGCTGGAAGGCCTTTTCAACAGGCTATCTGTCCTAGTGATTCGACTTAATAACAAGTTATTATTTTTTTTACTTCCTTCGCTTATGCGGAAAAAATTATTGTGTTTTAGTTTTTGTTACATTGTCATTTATCATTGTACTTGGTGCGAATATACTTATGTGATTACTTAAACTGTTAGAAACAGAAGGTAGTAATTGTGCTCTTGTTGGAGGAATGGTGTATGTATTGGCTTAATTGAGTTGTATTGAATTGTGCTCAGGAATTCGATTGTTACTTTTATTAAATAAAAATGTGAGTCATATTTGTATAGAAATATGATTACTTTAACTGGGAGGAATAAAATAACTAGAATCTCAACTGAGAGTTGGTGGGTATATCAGTTGGAATAGTTATTGTCCAACAAACAGGACAAAATACTCTTGATACAACAATTTCAATTTTATGAAGAAAGCTTTTAAACAAATGTCAGTATCTTTGTCCGGCGAACCTCTTCTAGCGAGAGACAGAAAAGCTACTGAACATTCCACGGTTTATTTTATTCCAAACAAACAACATGTTGCCATCGCGCAAAAGATAAATACAGTTGATGGCATTGGTAAATGGCATGGAAAAAAATAATTATTTTACACAAAGTATATATAAAATAAAAAATGTAAATAATAATTAGAATTGAATAGAAATTAACATATAAATGAACATACAAACAAACAACTAATGATAAAAATACAATTAGGTTAATAATTAAAATACAATTCTATACAAACAGTTATTTTGATCTGAATCTTTTTAGCAACATATGCTGTGTATTTAAAATAGTAAGGGGGCACTATATAGGGCATGTTTGAGATAGTCATGTACAGCAAAGTATAATGAATTATCTTACTCAATAGTCTATAAGATCTTATGTTGAAAATCTTAAAAATTACACTCCTTATGAGAAATATGAAGCGAACAGAATCTGACTAATATTGGAATAGGGGGAACCAGGAAAATTCGCCAGTTTTTAATGTGTATGCAAAGCTTGTAATATATGCATTGAAGGCAGAGTATTGCTTTTTAATATGAATTTAAACTTAAACATTCTCCCCTACCTCTTACCATTAAAATACCCATTGTGCTGTATTTAACTTTATCATTGATACGAAGCTGAATGAATAATTATCAATAATTTGCTTGGTAATACTTTTGAATTGTTGTGATAAAATAAGCGCACCTTAACTGTGCTCAAGTAATTGTAGATAGCCACTAATAACACTTTTCAGTAAATTATATGAACTTATCGTGAATGCAAATATTATCATTTGCAGTATATATTCTATATGCTGTACATAACATTATTTTGGAAATTTTTTACATTAATTAGTAGTTTATCTTATGTTTTCTTTTATTTTATGTTCAGTTGTTAGCTTATGAAGAATTCACGTGTTTCAAGAGACATTTGAAGATAGTTTAAAACAATTTATTTTCATAAACTTATTCTTCAGTTTTATGCAAACCATATATTTAAAAGAAATAGTCATTGATTATTTATCTTTTAAATGAATTAGTATTAAAAGGAATAAAAAGGATCTTTCTAACGAATAGTATGTATCGGTTTATTTGGTGAATAAAATTTGATTTGTGGGTAATATTTCGCCAAACGTCTGAAGTTTAACAAATTGAATATATTTCTAATTTTTTAAATGGGGGGGGATACTGTTGTACTCTGAAATATTATGTTACAGTGCTACTGCTAAAGCAATTTTTCTCCTAAGTAATTTTGAATAATTAATAAAATTCCATGCATATATAAATTTAAACTTATTTTTTTATGTACATTTGGAAATTTTTACACGCACTTAATTGTTTAAAAATTTTTTTTAGAACTTAATTACGTTTGCCCTCTTTATAATCGCCAGTAAAACAATAAAATGATATACGAGACAGTATACACTCTAGTTAGCTAAATAGTTGATATTGTTTATATACTGAGCAAGAAAATAAATTTAAAAGTAAAATAAATGGCTGAAATAAGAAATTTTTTATGTTTTTCATATTTTAATTAATACATTATAAATGTATAACGCGGTTTCGTTTATTTTTTAAAAAATTCTTACTGTTAGTTCTCTCTGTACATATGTATGTATATATATATATATATATATATAGTCATATACATAGATTTAGAGTGATATGTTCAAATTTTCAATCGTTAATAAAATACTTTTTATTCATCTTCTGAATTCCTAATTTTAAATTTATTCTGTGCTATTTCTGACGAAGTTAGAACCATCACCGACAGATGGCGCCAGTAAGTTTTTCTAATGAATTTTTTCTTGCCTTCAAATATATTTTTCAAAACTTGTAGTGGATGACACTTGATGATGCAGTTTTTTCAAACATTAATTCATTAATTAAATTTAATTTACTAAAATAAAATTTTTCCTTGTTGACCTAAGTAGGAATTTACTTAATTTTTTTTATATTACTTGTTTTATAGCTGCTTACAAATGTTTTATAAACTTAGCGAAATCTGACTTAGTTAACAAATATAACTTGTATATGTAAAGCATGTAATCCCAAACATTTACTTGGTGTTAATTCATCAGATCTGAATCAAAATTGGATTACATTCCAGTGTTTTGATAGTTTTAAAAAGAATTAAATCTCATCGATTCAGCGATAAGTCCACGCGGGTTTCTGCTGACTTAACGCTTCTGATCGTTAAATGAGACGTGGAAAATTAATGAGCGACAACTGCTCCCAAAGCGTCACCGCTTCAAACTTCGAAACTCAACTCTTCTCATTACGCCGAACAACAGTATAAATTGTTGGATTTGGATACAACACGATGAAAGTGGTCCATGTTTTAAATTATAACTGAGCAATATTTTCTGTCTTATAAGATGACTTTCGAGTTTTAAAGTATTCATTTGAAACTATTAAATGAAATGTGAAATCACTGTAAAGGAAGATTTATTGGATGGTCCTGGAATTTCGTGCTTGAATGGCAGTTGTCAGATTCGATTCACTGAATCTAGGAATATTTAACGTCAGAGAGAAACGGGAATTTCGCTGTCGATTAATTTGTTTAATGTTTTGAGAGAGTTCGACTCGGCATTTTAGTGTTTCTGTATGAAAAAGTATTAATAAATGTGATATGAATTATTTATTCTAAAATGTTTGTTAATGTGTAGATATTTAATCTGGTTTTTAAGTTGAAGAAATTAAATTCTGTATTTATTTTTAAACCCTTATAAGACCATAAGTTTGCTAAGAGTAAATATTAATATGTAACTTTATATTTTTAATTTGTTTAGTCGTAAAATAAGTAAAAGTCACAAGAAAAGTACATAACAGTGTATAGTTTCTTGAGTCAATGTCTCAATTCAATTGGGATAAATGTGTAGTTTTATCAGGCATTTGTTCAAATATACTTCATAAATTGTCCAAAATTATACTACCGAATAACATAACATGTAAAAAAAACAACAACGGTACTTATGTATTATCGCAACTATCGTCAACTCAATAAAAACTCGCCAAATTGGCAACCCTGATTTCTTATGTGTCCTACGTGCTGAATTGGTAACCAGGTGCTTTGTTTCATATAATGTCGCCAACAGGTTGCGATAATACCCGTAAGTATATTATTACACCACACAATAAACTGAAGTAGTAATAAGAATACAGCCCTCGGATGTTTTATCATTGGCGTTTATTGATTTGATAGTTCTTTCTTTTTTCTCTAAACGGTTCCCGTTTTACGTAATTGCTTTTGGCATAATTTTCTTTTGACGTTCTGTATAAAAAAGGCAGATAAGGATATAATGAAATTGTACAATCAGCATTTTTAAAATGAAAAAAAAATGTTTCTATTAATCGTGAAAGGGTTTACAGTGCGCAGATGAGTATAATAAATATGCTGTTGTGGTATTAGAAATGTTACTTTCCAAGAATTAGAAATTTAACATGTAGCTATATTTGAATAAAATATTAAGTTAAACCTAGAAATCTTGTGTGTCATTGACTATATTTAAAAAAAATAGTATGAAGTTTTTAATTCTAAATAAGCTAATTTTTTGAGTCATGTAACTTTGAATATTTTTCTTATTGGAGCAAAATTTTAGAATATATTTTTTAAGTAATATTTTAGAGTCATTACTTGAAATTCTTTGTTCTTTTTGCACTTTTATTGTATTTTTCCAGTCATCAAATATTTATTATAAGGGAAAGTTCAGTCGTTTTTGCACACGTGCACTTAAATGTGTCGCCGATCTTTAGCGAGAATTCGGATCTGATTGAAACAGATTTAAACAGTTAGGTTAGTATACTAATGTTATATTTTTTAAACTTGTAAAACTGTCAACATTGGTGAAGAAAAAGTGCATTAAAGACATTTTTTGTTGTTTGGGAATAACGCGATGTAGGCAAAAAGAAACATGTGTGACGTGTTAAGGGAGGAAGCAATAACAGCTCGAATATACCAAAGATGGCTTGTGAAATTTCGTTTGGGTGATTTTTCTTTGAAAGATGAACCCAGATCAAGAAACCATCAGATGTCAGTGACGAAGTGCTACACAAAATGACCAGGACAAATCCCACGTTACCTTTCATAGAATGGGCTTCAAGCTTGGAATTCATCAGACTACTGCTTTGGATTATATTAAAAGTCTTGGTTTTGTGTCCAAACACTCTGTTTGGGTGCTATACGAACTAAGCATAAAAAATTTAATGTGTAGAATTTTGATATGTTCTTTAAACCTTGTTCGTTACAAAAGGGAACCGTTTTTGGACCACTCGGTGACTGGAGACGAAAAGTGTATAGTGTATAAATACGTGCTAAGAAAAAAAAATCATATGTTTACAAATGGAAGATATCATCATCCACATCCAAAGCTGGCGTGCATCAGAAGGTTATACTGTACTGCTTGTGAGACAGCAAGGGTATAGTGCACTGTAATTCGCTGAAAGTAAATGAAACTGTTCATAACTTGATGCTTTGAACAAAGGAATTTAACATAAACATCCATCATTGGCCACCAGAAAAGGTATGATTCTTCATCACGACAATACTCGTCACATGGCAAGAAATACTGCCTTTAAAATTGCAGAGTTGGGTTGGAAAACCTTACCTTAGACAGCATATACCCCTGATATTGCCTACTATCTGACAATCATTTGTTCAGGTCGCTGCAAAACTTTCTTATTATGCGGGTGTCCAAATGGCAGTGGAAGAATACTTTGTCTCCAAAACAAAGTACTTCTTTTCCACGGGGTTAGATAACTGCCAGTACTTTGGGAGACAATTGTAACTAACCAAGGATATTATATTTTAGATGAAATGTTAAAAAGAAAGTGAAATTTTTGTTGTCTTTTCTTTCGAAAAAAACCCGACAAAACTTTCCCTTGAACCCAATATATTTTGTGTAAACAAATATAATAACATTTATTTTTAATCAAAAATAAAGTGAAACATTTGATGAAATGTTTAAGTATGATATTTGCCATATGCAAAAACTAACTTTTTTGAGCAATAATATTCCTTATCCAGATTAGAGTACCACTAAACTATGTGATTTATAGGATCCAAATTTGTCCTAGGCAATTTGGTATCCATTTCAAAAGTCTAATTTTGATTAAGAATTTTTTTTGTTTGACTTTCGGGGGGAAATAACCCATACTGTATCTCACACATTGTTTGATAAATATATATTTTTTAAAAAATTGAAGTATAAAGAGAATTATAGCATACAATTTTCTTTTTTATTTACATTCTTATTATCTTCTTTCAAAATTATCAAGGTATTGAAGTCTCCAGCATCTATTTAAAAGTTAAATTAAGAGTGAAAACATTAAATTCAAACGCCAGGGTCTATAACAAAAAAAATCGTCTTAAATTCTTTTTCGCTGAAGACAAAAATTTGAGGGAAAAACAAAACCTATTAAAAATAATAGTATGTATATATACGTATTGAACGAAACTTTCAATGATTAAAAATGATGAGAAGAAACAAAATAAAAAGAAATGCACGTTTTAAGATAATTTCTAAAAAAAAAAAGTTTAAAAAAAAATTTAGAGCATATAAGTTGCTTTTTCAAAAAATACTTTTTATATGCCTCGGTTGTGAGCTCGTATATAATTGATTACTTATACTTTTAATAATCTATAAAGAAAAATATCCAAAATTAGAAGAGAGTGAATATTTTTTTCGCCGAAAAGAATTAATAGTGCTTTAAGATTGATAATGTGGTAGTTCACATTTTTGAGTTAAATTAAATCTATATATTTGGAATTTCAAAACAATATTTACTGTCAAATTAGGTTTTTTTTTCAAAAAATTATACGTAAATAATTATTTGATAGAAAAGTATTTGTGTTGAATAATTGCACGAATTTTTAAAATTTTTTTGCATTTTCTAAATATCGAGTTTATTTTTTTGTTTCATATAAATCCGATTTTCTACAACAGGTAAAGATTATTCACAATACATCTTATATATAATTTTAGAAAACGTAATGACATTCTAGTTGTACGCCACTGATATTTCAATTCAAACATAAATTGTAATGGTTTTTACTAGTTACTGTTAAAGAATAGAGGGCATTTTTTCACAAAATATTTTCAACGGTTATTTTGGATATTTTTTTATGAAAAGTTTTAAATGAAGAAAATTTTAAAAAAAAATTATGAATTTTTTCACAGGGATTAATAAAAAAATTTGGAAATACTAAAATGTAGTATTCAAGATATTAAATGCATTTGAATTCATTCTTAGGAACCTTCGTTGACATAATATAAAGTACCTTTATTAGTTTCGTTTAAAAGAAAATCCATTATTTCAGCAATTTCGAAAAATGTGTGTATATGCTATAAAGCATATACACACTATTATTAGGGTGGTCAGCCCGCTTCACGCGTGGCACGGTAAAGTTGTTAGTGTGGCACGCGAAGACTTATTGAAGCTATGAGTGCTTGCTTCTCAAGGATGAAGATATATAGGTTTTGAGATTTAGGTTTTCTTACCGATATTGCAAGATATTTAAATAATTTAAGATTGCAAGGAAAAGATTGTTCTTTTCCAATCCTGATTTGATCATATCTTCTTTTGCGAACACACTTTGGCTTTATTTATCTCGATTTTGAAGGGGAAAAAAGAAACACACACACACACACACACACACACCACACACACACACACACACACACACACACACACACACACACACACACACACACACACACACACAACACACACACACACACACACACACACACACACACACACACACACACACACACACACACACACACACACACACTTAAATGAATCCGATTTTGTTAGCATCTTCGAGAATAGATGACTCAGTAAAAAATCTACGAAATAAAAAACCACACTAAGAAAGTACTGACTGTTAAATAATTATTTAGAATTAAAATTTTCTGGTTACGCATTTTTATTTTATACCTAACCTAATTGATTGAAACTGAAAAGAAAATTTTAACAATAAAACTTAAGTTCGTACTTTGTCTTATTTATTACTATTTTTAAATTTCCACTACTTAGATTTGCATAAAATGTGTGCTATTTGCGTAAAAATTCCATAATAAGTCTATAAGTAAAATTTTTTCACTTTTTCATTTTCTTTTGTTTGTTGTAAAAGTTTAAAGTGACACGCATAGCTTTTTTTTTATCAGATAGTGGCACTCTTTCCAAAAATGTTGGCCACCCCTGTTCTAAAGTAATGAATCTACGTCATTCCAAATTAATGAATTCACTACAATACAAAAATAATTAAATAAAATAATTGCTAAGTAAATACAATTGAGTCTTGTTTCTCCCGAACATTAATTTTACAGCCAAGTGGGTGCTTAATTGACAGTGAAAATTCCGCTTTCATTATTTAATGAAGAATATCTAGCTGAGGGGGTGGAATCTTCACTGATTATACAAGCTCGCGTCTTTTTCGAATGTTTCTTACTTGTAAAAATGAATAATTAGAAAAGTTTTCGGAAGCTTTTCTCCCTATTTAGGGACGTTATGTAGTTTCTTTTTGAAATAGTAGGAAATTATTGGATAAATTGTGATAATTGACTTAAACAATTATTTGTAAAGTAAGCTTGTACTTGGATCAAATATTAATTATGCATTCAGTTATAATTGGGTTAGATCACGTTAGGGTAATTAGCACGAATATGTGTAACAGTGCACGCATTCGTGCTGGTTAAGTTTTCTTTAAAACTGAAAATGTTCGGTGGCAGTTACTTAACTTCAAACGACGCAGAAAGAGCGCTGTTTAAAATAAATTTTAAATTGTGGAAAATATGGACTAAAATAATGATACTCAGTTGAATATTAACTACTTTTTTATTAGGTAAAAGTTTCTCTCTCTCTCTCTCTCTATTCAATCTAATATATAGAAAGATTAAAAATGTCTATTTGGATTGAAAGCACGATAAAAAAAATTGTCCCTGCTTCATTTATGTTATTTATTCCATTAAAAATACGACCATTTGTGATTAAATTATTGTTTCTGAAATGTTTATGTTTGGTAATTAAATTTTTATTGAAAAATAAGCAGTCAAATATTAATTGGTGAAAAAATTGAAAGATTTTGAGCGATTGTGTGTTACGCTATTGAGAAATAAGGGGAAGACTTGTAATTTATATATATATATATACATATGTTGTATTAAAATTTAATAAATAAATTTTTTTATCATTAAATACATAAGGATCTGTTTTAAATCTTAATTATTATTATGCTAAATTAATTATCATAATGCATTTTTGCTATTTATCTCTGTAAAATAACTGTTCTTTTAAAATTACTAAATGAATTGAAGGTGATAAGTGGAAATAAATTGCATCCGATTAATCATCATATTATCAATAATTAATTAATATTTGTGTAAGCGATATTTTTTAAAACATATATATCTGTTTTTAAACATATAGACATTTCTTACGTACTAAAATAAAAATAATGAATCCATTTATATATAGAAATATTTTGTGTTATTTTTTAAAGAAGTTATCGCTAATCATTAAAATTATTACTTATAAAAGTTTGGCTTGTCACCTTTTTCGACATAAACAAATTTTCTGCAGTATCAATCTGTTATGTATAATATTTTAGTTTAACATATGTTCGAATTTTTTAAAGAATCTGATTTAGCCAAAACATTTCTTATTTGGTACTTCTAGTTTTTACATTATTGCTTGAGAACTTTTATTTCAATTCATTAAGGCTTAATGACCTTTCTGTGGAACCTAAGAAATAAATTTTGACTTGATTTGCTGTAGTGTTAAATTTTTTAAAGAGCGTTGCAAAAGTTTATTACTAAATATTAAAAATCCCAAAAATAACGATGCATATGATAAAAGATATCTCTATTCATTTTGGAACAAAAATTTTAAAAAAGGATATCCAAAAGTTTTCTTTTTTGTAAATTTAGGGAGAAAAAAACCCGTGACAGTTTTGATAAAGAAAATCAAACACAAATATTCCGAGGTGTTTGTCTTAGTTCTAATAGAGATTTCCATGATTTCGGTCTGCAGTCAATTTCGGTGTTTTTGCTTTTGACCTAAAAGAAGCTCTAGTTCTAATGGAGATTTCCATGATTTCGGTCTGCAGTCAATTTCGGTGTTTTTGCTTTTGACCTATAATAAGCTCTATTCTAATGGAGATTTCCATGATTTCGGTCTGCAGTCAATTTCGGTGTTTTTGCTTTTGACCTAAAAGAAGCTCTAATTGAAATAACAAAATTACAACTTTTTGACAAAAACGGAAAATCAAAGAAAATAAAAATATAAAAATGAACAAAAATGATAAACTAAAAGAACAACTTTTACTTATATATTGAAAGACTGGTGTAAAAAATCAATTATGTTACTCTTTGTATCCCTAGTAGGTAATTAATTTACATGTTACTCAAAGTTTATTATGTTTATATCCAGTTACTCAATCACGCTATTTTGAACTGCTCTTTCTAAAACAATGCATTATCGTCATCGGAAAAGCAATTAAGTAGCACTTTTGAATAAAAGAACAGATTCAATGAACTGATAATTCGGCTATCGTAGAATTAACGACAAGTTGGCGATGTATTTCTTGTCATTAATTTAGTTTACCTGACATTTTTAAGTAAAAATTGTTTTAATCAAGATATAATTATTCTTTTCCTTTCGGTTTTTTTAGAGTTGTCTGGGGCATTGTGATGTAGTAAATATTTATTATGTTCTTCTAAATTTTTGATTCTGTTACAAATAATTAATTTCAAAACCGTTTACACTATAGTACATTGTGTGTTATATAAGTTGTGACTATTAACTTAAATGGCAAAAAGTTATTGCATTTATTATAATAAGTTTTTGCGTAACCAGTTAACTGTGGCGCCTCCGTTTTAGAGCACGCAACTATGTGTGTTACGGAAATCGAGCGATGACGAGTTAACTCGTCAATCACATCGCTGTTAAAATATTGAATCAAAAAGATGGGTTTATTTTATAAAATTGCCAATTTTATTACTAATACGTATTTATCTGGTTAACATAAACTTATATTACATACTAAAAATTATCTGAAAAACGGAAGAGAAATTAAGTACATATAAGGGTAAGAATCTGAATTCCTCCTGAATTTTAGTGACCGTCTAAATTCCCGGAGTGAGACCTAAACACACACCTATTTACTCTTCCGTCTTTATTGACAAAAGATTTTCTACCTATCTTGATACAAAGGAAGTTCTGGAGTAGATGCTGTAGGGTTGATCAGTCTTCTTACCAAAAAGCATCCTTACCTTTACAAAAGAAATCAAATAACTGTAAGCATTTATATTCCTCCTGAATTTTAGTGACCGTCAACATTCCCGGAGTGAGACCTAGACTCACATCTATTTACTCTTCCGTCTTTACTAACAAAAGATTTTCTACCTGTCTTGATACAAAGGAAGTTCTGGAGTAGATGCTGTAGGGTTGATCAGTCTTCTTACCAAAAAGCATCCTTACCTTTACAAAAGAAATCAAAGAACTGTAAGAATTTAAATTCCTCCTGAATTTTAGTGACCGCCAACATTCCCGGAATGAGACCTAGACTCTCATCTATTTACTCTTCCGTCTTTACTAACAAAAGATTTTCTACCTGTCTTGATACAAAGGAAGTTCTGTAGCAGATGCTGTAGGGTTGATCAGTCTTCTTACCAAAAAGCATCCTTATGTTTACAAAAGAAATTAAATAATTGTTCTTGGTAACTTCGGGCCAGCAGCTATCAATGGACTCAGCGCCTGGTCGGCATCACTCATTTGTCCCATGACTGACCATTCCTGAAAAAACCCCATTGTAAATCAACTTTTGCCTTTGTCCCTTTTAGGATAACATCTAAAAAACTTTATTATCGCACATAAATAAACTTGTTATGTGAACTTATACGTTGTTTCAGCCGGTGCATATGGGGACACATGAGTTAATCTTAAATTGTTCATATTTTTTATTTATTTGTTTTACTCCAGCCTGGCCTCAAAATATTCTAAACATCTTAAAATTTGAGAATATATGTTTTGTTTTTTTCAAAAATTACAATTTAAGTAGACACTGGTTACTACTTTTTACGCATGACGAGTATACTCTTCGTGACACAAAATACTGCAACTTCTCCATGACGAGTTTACTCGTCAGTTAATTGGTTGATAGAGATCTCTGGGTTGATTTATCCAAATGCTATAAATTTACGTAAATGTAAAGGTATGTTATTATAATTAGGAAATACTGAAAGATTTTACAAAAAGTGTGCTAATTTAAGAATTTATTGTAAAAAATTCGTGACATGCTTATAATAAATAAGTTAATAATATTTATGCTATATTTTTCTTTGTTGGAGTTTCAGTTATAGATAGTTTAAGAAGAATAGATAGAAATGCCCCCCCCCCCCAAATCTAATGATCTAACTCTGAGGGTTACGCAATCGAGAGATTGTGATTTGAAACCGATCTTACGATAGTAGTCAATATTTCACAAACCCTGAGAAATAATCACAAACATAAAAAAAAAAAAAAAAATTAATTACTTATTAAACACTAGCCCTACTCTAGGTTTGCAAGGAAAATCAACTTAATTAAATCATCAAAATGCACTTATCTGGAAGCCTGAAGAGATTTTCATACACTCTGAATCTCGATCTTCAACAAAACGGAGGAAGCTCCATTCTTGAAGAGGCAATTCAAATCCGTCGCTCAATGGGATTTGTCCCGAGAAATTTTCACTATGGTAATGGCTTTCAAAGCAAGTAAATGTAAGAATCTAAGTAAGGAATTGCTAATTTAATTTATAACCGCTCAACTTGAAATGAAAATCTCAGTTTACACTGTAATTCCTAACTAATTTTCATCTCTCTCTTTCACTCAATTTTATACTTTAGAACTAATCTATATATCTGGTTTCCACTGTTAGAGGGTGACTGTTTGACTTAGGATGGAATTTAAAAGAATACTCTTCGTTGGTTTTGAGAGCCAACCTCGCGAGATAGCTTGTTACAAAGTTATTTTATGAAATAAATGCTTTCTAGATGAAACTCCAGTTATGTATGTTAACTTAATGAAATGGTCTTGGAGAACCTAAGTCTCATTTCCATCAAGAAGCTTAGTCAAAGAAATGACCAAGAAACTTTGGTTCAAAATACTCGATGGACAAAGATCATTGTCCTCTTTCAACGTAAACTTTTCAACGCTTTTCAGTTTTGTTGATCTTTTTTCTTTTTTGAAATTAATCATATGACATGCAGGAGGCCAATCGAGGATCAGTTTTAACGAGATACAGGAAGCTGAAAGTGCGGGTCATTCTACGGGAGGTCTTTTTTTTATATATATATATACAAAAGGGGGAAACGGATCACACATAAAAATTTATTTTTCTTTTTCTCGCTCTGGATTTTTCACTGTAGATTTCTGAAGTATGTACACACACATGTTGCGAATAATGTCTTGACACACACATCTAATATGGATACTTTTTTGTTTTTTCAAGTCTGCTGTATATTCCTTTTAAATGTTCCTGTAATTTAGTTAAGAAAAATAACTCTAAAATGTCAATATTAAAATTATTTAAAAAACCGTTTTCATGAGTTGAATGAAAACGGTTTTTTAAATTAAAAATCTAAAAGTTTAAGGATATTTACTTGTATAAAAGCTTAATTAATACTTTTTGTCAATCTATCTAAAATTACTTTGAAATTCATATTCATGTTTTATTTAATTCCTTTGAAATCTTCCATGGGAAATTTGTTTATCAAAGCATCTTAAAGATTGGTTAATTTTCGCCAACCTAATTTATTTATAACTTAACCTTTTAAGTCAGATATTTTTTGCAATACTGTCTTTAGTTCTTGAAGTTTAAATTTTTTGCCGAATCAATATTTGTATTTGTTTTGTTGATAGGTAGTTCAAGAGTTATCACTGAAAAAAATCCGAACAACCAATTTTTGGGAAGGTAAATAATTTTTAAAATTACTAGTATAACAATTGTTTATACTTGTATCCGTTTTGATAATGTATACACCACACAATCACAGATGCTTTCTTGATCTGTTATTCATTTTTTTGCCATCCAATTGGATTATGATCGGTATTTTTCGAACTTTGAATTCTACTTTTTCTGTGCCATTGAATACCTTTAATATGGTGAAGTAATGATCTAATCCGTTGCATTAAATCAAATGGTCCCGTTTAATGCTGCAAAATAAATCTTTTTAATGACTTCTATGTCTCTCGATCAAGTCGCTTTATATCAGATTTATTCATAATTTGAATTTCATGAAGGAAACTATGCATTGTATCGTGGACAAGAAAAAAACAGCAACATTATTCTGGAACAGGCATCAACATCAAATGCATTATTTATGATGCAACTCTAATGACCTTCCTGGGTATTTATTGCATGCGCAAATGTATCACGTTAGGGCTTAAAGATAAACTCGCATATTTTTGTTATGTTTGATTACTGATAAAGGTACTTACCGTGAAATCCGGCGTATAACGCGCACTTTTAACACAAAAAATAAGATCAAAATTAACTGGTGCACATTATACGCTGTATATAAAAATCATAGCTTTGAAAATTTTCAAAAAATGAGCATAGACAAAAATTCGGCTTCTCTATACAGTCGACTCTCGATAATTCAAACCTTCGATAATACGAAACTCTCGATAATTCGAAGTAAAATCTGTGGCTGACCAGACTACAACACACAATAATTCGAAGTTATCTTATATAACTCTCGACAATTTGAACACTCACTATCATGTTCAGCCCTGTAGCAAACAGTTTCGAGCTTACAAGTTTTGTGCTGTATTGTCTCTGCGTGTCTCCCCTGTAACATAGTTCTTTAATGATCATCTGTTTGCTACTCCTTCTTAGTGTTTTTCGGTTCATCAGGCGAAAATACACTTTTATTACTTTCCTTCTTCAAGTGGACAGTTCTGGACTCACCTGTTGTCAGCCGTCCATATCTTTCGTTTAACACGTGGTCTTGCTACTCATGTGTTCAGAAAAGATGGTCCGCTATTGGGATAGTGCTTTTTGGGTTGGACTGATATAACTATTTATGTGTCATCTGTGCGACTTATAGCATGTGGCACCAAGTAAGGCATGGGTGGCACTAGACCCTACCTTGAAGAACAATGGTGTACATATGCACAATTGTTAGTTTGTTACTTAGTTTAAAATTTAAATGTGTTAGAAAAAAATTCAGGAGTTTTTTCTTACCCTCTTGATAATTCAAACTCTTGGTAATTCGAAGTTTTTCATTGGTCCCTTCAACTTTGAATTATCGGGAGTCGACTGTAGATCGAAATGCTGTTTGTTAAAAGAAATGACATTTCTTATGAACTTAAAGGGTTGTAGGTCTAAAAGTACACTATTGTTTCCTAAAATTTGGAATATTACCTCGAATAAATGACTTCAAAACATAAAAGCATAGCGCACGTACATTTCAGGTTTCTTCGTAAAAAATGGAGATGCGTGTTATATGCGCGGCGAATATACCTAAAAATTAAAAATTGCAACTTGAAAGTATGGATGCGCGTTATGCGCCGGATTTTACGGTAGTTAGTAATTGATTGAAATGTTTATTGAATTTTTAACGTTACCCGGTTGATATAAAATCTTCTCTACAGTATTCTTTTCAATGCTGTTTGTACATATCTAAATTTTTAATATTTCCTATGTATTTAATTTAGGTTTCGTATTTCTGGACTTAAGTTTATCCTAGGATTCTTAATTTAAAATGGTTCTCTTGTTAAAATATACTTAATTTTACTTGAAGTATAGTATAAGTTGAATTAACCTGGAATAAAAAAGTTATTCATATGTAAATGAAACCTCTTAATAGAATTTAGTAATTTTAAAAAGAAAAATTGTATTTATTTTTTAAAAAATAAGTACCTAAACTTATTTTTATTAACTTCAAAAAATTTAACCAAAAAAAAAAGAACCTGCTTGCTTTTATTATTTCGTTTTGCTATAAAGTAAAAAGTCATTATTTACATTTTATGAAATATAAAGAGTTAAAATTTATCTTAAAATGAATTTGTACGAGTTGGATAAAATAACATTTATTAATGAATACGTACAAGAACTGAGTCCTAAAAAAAGCACTCCTTCAATTATAATGATTTTTTTTTCTTTTTTTTACAATTTTCATCCCGGCGGGAAAAAAACTGGTATCATTCTTAAAAGCTGAAAGGTAACTTAATTATGGTACTAACTGATTAATTTAATTAATATAATTCACTTTTAGAAAAGAATTTTCTCGCAACTAATCAGATTTTTTCTCATACCTGATTTTTTATCATGACTTAACCTAGAGATTATTTAGATGATTGTTATTCTTCAATAAGCCCAACAGCAAAACAAATTACTTCCAAGAAGTATATAAAACTATGTTCACTCGCACAGAATCTCGATATCCTTTTTGTAATAAGGGTTATAGATAACAAGCTTTCTGTACCACCACCCCTGTTAATTATCCATTAGTTGATGAAGAATGAATTCTATCTTGTAATCTTGAAAGTGAAACAGACATGGATTACATTTCATCAAAGAAACATACGGAGTCTCATCTGTTAAATCACAAACACAAGGACTTCATTAGCTCTTATCAAAGCTGCTAAATATGGTCGCTATTTTAATGTTATGTATAAATAACTAGCGCTATATACTATGCTTTTGCAGTGATTTTCCAATTAGCATGGAGTGCAGAAACGCTTGCTGATGTGACGTATTAGAAAATTTAATGTGTAGCATGAGACTTAAGGAGTTAAATTGATTTATTACGTCAATATGTATTAATTACAATATTTATAGTCAGATACAAGTTATTTAAACTTGTAACAGACTGTGTTCTTAACTGAAACCGAAAGGATTACGTAGTAACTGCTCATAACTGTAACCGAAAGGATGACGTAGTAACTGGTTGAAAGAGCTGTGCCACGCTCAGTCAGTTAGTTTCTAGTTGGACAGTTAGTAGTTTAGTTAGTTTTTAGTTGGTAAGTGTGAGACGCGCGCGCGTCTTGTTGTTGTGTGAATGTGTATCTTGTTTTATTTTTTCCTGTGTCTGCTTTGCTGTCGAGTGATATTAAAAGGAGGATTTGAACCTACGAGGAAAATGTCTTCATTTTGGATATTTCTAATCTATATTGCATTCTATACATCAGGACGTTTTTACAAACTATTGAATATTTTAATACTACAGAATACTCTTTTTTGGAGGGGAAAGGAGGGCAAAACACAGCTTCTTTTTACGACATTCCAACCAGTCTCTCTGTCCCTTCTTATTTCTCAAATTCCACTCGAGATTCAGGGCTTCATGTGGAGTATAGATTGTTTGCTTCATGGCTATAGGCTGTCGACATGATGTCAAATGAAAGGATTCTGCAATATTTTAGGATTGCACGTGTGGATATGAATGGCGTCATTTTATCTGCATAGAAAAGCTGATCTATCAGCTGCAAGGCGGGGAAATGTTACACTGTATAAACCCAAACTCAGAAACTTAATACACACAACTGTTCTGCTGTGAAAAGAGTGGAGAAGTATATTGCACGTACGTAAACGTATTATATTGTAATAAACCATAAAAAATATCCTTCATTTGATAGAAATAATCAATTATAGATCTCTGTTATCGTTTTTTTGTACTCAAGAAGGCTTTCACCTTAAGCATTAGTTTTAGCTTTAAGAAAAAAAATGAAAAATCAATTATTGTTTATCGGTGTTATTGATCCGCTTATCACGTGTAGTTAAAAACATTGAAGAAAAATGGCGAATCGCTTCCGTGGAATAATCTAATTTATAACATCCAACAGTTTTTCCATGTATATCTGTAATGGTTTCGAGTGAATCTTGGAATATAGAATATTTAGTTCATTCTCTAACCAATTGTGGAGGAAAACAATAGGTTTTGTGATTTAAATTTTTTATAACTTAGTTAATTGTGTTAGTTCATTAATTTATTATTTTCATTATTTAGCTCGCTGTAAGCCACTAAGATTCATATCAATTACGATACAATCAAATCGATCAAAACTATGAAGCGATTAAAATTGTGAAAGTTACTAAGAAAGTGCACTTTTTTGGCGATTGTAGTTTGGGAGAGGGGAAATGAACATAGGGTAATTCATGATTGTTGGATCTTACTTTTATTTCTGTCAGAAACTTTTGCTGATTCAAATGTCATTACTTATTTGGTTTTACAAAATGTTTCACTTCATTTTTATTTGGAAATTATAATTCATTGTAATGAAAAATATTACTGCTATCGACGAAATTGTACTGTTAACTAAAACTGTACTGTTGTATAAGAAACAACCTGAAATGTAAGACATCCAAAATTAAATTAAAATTTTTTTTAAAAATTTCAGAAAAAGAATTTTTTAAAGATGTTTAAATTGGCTAAAATTTTACTTCGATGGAAATGAAATCTTTATGTGGATGAATTTAAATGGAATCTATATATTGAATACATAATCTCCGAGTAAAGGGGAAGCACAAACTTATAGTAAATTTATACAGATTACTTTTTACTCGCATAATAATAAATTATATAAGGAAAATGCAAAGAATATTAATGTCTCTACTTAAAGTTCGAATGTTTTTTGGTAAATGACTTCTATAAGAATTTAAAAATCATACATCATTTTTTTTCTTCCATACCATGAAAATGTTTTAAAAACATTTCTTGGGAATAATACTCATAATTACTGAGATGCGCAATGGATTGAGGGAATAATTTCGCGAATAATGAAATCGGATACTAACACAAGGTGAGTAGTAGTTTTTTCTCTAAATTTTTTTAACTAAGTAACATTTATGAATTGCAGTAAAAGGAAGAATAACTAGAAATAAATGTGAAGAGTGAGTCAATGAATGTTTATTTAAGTCGCTCTACAAAGCAACACGAAGTCTTATTGGGGACGGTCCTTGTTATTTTGAACCTGATCAGGTGACAAGGAAGACACCTGAGCTAGCCTCCCTCCCCCCTTCTCTAATCATTCACACCAAATTTTCAACCTCTACAGATTTAACGAATATCAGCCCCTCTACACGGTGGATTTTCAGTAGCACTCGGCTCTAATTCGTCAAAAGCCGACCACGAGTTCGTTACCATGACCACTTGGCTACCGCGCCTCAGAAAATGCGAGAAACAAATATAAATTCTCGAAGTTAAAAAATTACTTCAAGTCTAAAATCGGATTATTCCTAAGGAAATTTCCGTCAAAAACTGTAATGTTTTCTTTATGAAGTATGGTGCTACATGGTGGTTGTCTATTTTATTATTTCAACGCATTTGTGTTAAGCTTGTGGCACACACACACCACCTTTTCTATTATAAATCTCACACCAACATTTTTACGGCACTCCTCAACACCAGGTTCCTGCAGTATTCTTGTATTTTATAAAGGGGAATATTTAAGGTTATATTAATCAACTTGTCGTAGTTTAAACTTTTGGCTTTTTCTTTTACTGAACATGCAGTTGCAACTTTGCTTTATTTTACTCATCATTATAGGGGAAAAAACTCAAAAATTGATGTAGCGTTTTCGTAACATTATTTCCTCACATTTTTTCTGCAGTTACTACTGAAATCGTCTTATAGATTCACCATTTTTATTTGAAAAATTCATGTGGCTGGGGATTTCCTTCTTTCGTTTGTCATTTTTGTCTCTTTCCTTTTATTTATTCTTATGGCAAATGAAGCAGAATAATTTTTCAGTAAGATTTTCTGGACAATTAATCGCTTGAAATGACAAATCCAAGAAAGAACGGAATAAACCGACTGTGTTATTCGACGACATGCACAAACAAAAAAAGGGCTAACGGTAACCAATTTTATGTACCTCTCCAAAGAAAAACATTCTAAAATTCTTCGCAAGTCGTGACGTTCCGGTGACTTTCGTCTGAATGTCAGATCGTATCTGATCGTGTGGAAAGCCTAAAAAAGTACGCATAACCAAACACGGCGCATTCCAAAATCTCCTAAAAGGCATAAACCGCACATGATCCACTCTGCTGAACGAAAACAGGACAAGAATATTGTTGTTCCAGCCGCTTAAAGTGATCCGAACGATGCCATTTTACAGAAAGTAAAGTGAAAATGCAAAACAAAAATAAAAAGGTAACATTCTTGGAGCTGTTTCAAGTATTGATTTCTGTGTTCATTCTGATTCTCCGTCACGTACGTTTTCCTAAATGTGGCCAAACGAATATTTGCTCGAATATTTTCCCAAGTCCCGGAAAGAAATCGAGATGAGATGGTGTTTCCCTCAATTTTCCAGATGTGCTTTTCTTCATGTTTTTATTTTACGGCAACCAAAAGGGAAAAGAATGTAATAAAGGGACTCATATTTCTTCCTGTCCCCCTTTTTTTTCTTAAAATTTCTTATCTTGAATCTTAATGTTCGGAAATTTAATCTTCCTGTCCATCTAAAAAATGCTGGAAATTTCCTTCACTAAATAATTAAGAATGAACTGCACTGAAAAAGTGCCCTTGGTCTGAAGGTCATGCTTTATAATGGGGTTGGAATGATTAAAAATGCTCTTAAGCGATATTTATTATAAATATAAAACACATAAAAGCATTCTTTTGGATGAGATATTTTTTCTAATTTCGGCGAAAATATTCTTTTTTATATTCCTAATTGAATGGAACAGTTTATACGCTGTGAATTTTTTTTCGAAGATCAAAGTCTTTGTTTTCTTGAAATATAGCTATACCATTCCTACTAGACTGTTTTATTCTGAGAATGCCAAATAATATCACATATTCGGTATGGAAATTGAGTGTGTTTGTAATATTTTATATTTAGAATTCTATGTTGCCAAGCGCGTTGAAAAGAAACCAGAAAACATTATTTGGAAGAGTTTTGATTAAATACGCGTGCATTGTTTTTTTCTGTGTTGCCTGTGTTTTTTGAAGATTTAAGCCATTATATGAACTGAAAATCGAAATAAAATAGAATTTGCTTTGTATTTATTCATTTTATTGGAAATATTTTTATTTACCTCAACATTTAAACATTGGGCAAATTGATTAATAAAAATTTATTAGATATTTGGAAATATATAGTGCAAATCTAAATTATAAATAAACTTTTATGTTGTTGAGCTGTGATTCTGAGGAACTTAAAAATAGCTTATTAAGAGCAAAAATCGGAATCTTTTATTTGGCCGCGGTGAACTAGTGGTTATGGTTACAAACTTGTGTAAGAATGTCGGGGGTTCAAGTCCTGGTTCCACTGAATACCTGCGTGTAGAAGGGGCTGATGTGTACGTTAAATCTACCGAAACTCAGTGTCCTCCCGTTGGTGTGGTGTGGAAGTTTGGGGACTGGTTACCAGCTCAGGAGTCGCCCTCGCCCACTTGACTGACGTTCAAAACCACGAAGTTTGTCGCCAATAACCCTCGTGTTCCTTTATAGTACGGCATTAATAAAACTTTCTCACTCACTGAAATATTTTATTTAAAAAAAAAGTTTCTATTAAAAATTTGGTTCTTCCTACTTTTTATTTTTATGAATATTATTTCCATCATATTTTTATATTTTTATTCATATGTACTTTGCTTTGAATGAAACGATTTTTCATACGATTGTTTTGCTGTTGTAGAATTTAATTGAAATTTTATTAAGCAGTTGTGTTAAAAATTGTGCAAACTTAACTAATGGTACGATTTTCATCAAGTTTTGTAATTAAAAATTTAAAGATATTCAAAAAGTAAATAAAGATTTAGTGAATTTTAGAATCACTACTAAAATAATTTCGAATTTGCCGTATCGAACACAGCTTCTTGCTTTTCTACTACATCACATCCTTCTACGACTTCAAGTAGTTGCTAGGGTCACAAGCTCGTGGCCGTCGTGTCATGAGTGCGAGTCCAAGGGCCTATAAAACCTCCCGTGTAGAGGAGGTGATGTCCATTAAATCTGTCATAGCTCAAAGTTCTCCCTTTAGTGTGATGTGGTAGTTTGGAGAGAGGTGCTAGCTGAGGTGCCATCACCACTTGACCATGGTAAGAGAAGGATTCATGATCTGTACATTTCAACTTTAGAGGAAAAGGATGTAACAACTGTACATTAAACATAAAAGGAATTAACTTATGTAGAAATATCAATGCCAGAGCTCCTAACTTCAAGCTTTCAAGCTAACTACGGACTTTAAGATTAAAAGTTGGATTTTTGTTCAGTTTTTAGATCGGAGCTTATTGCTATCAAAAGGGGTTTGCAGTTCGCATGTGAAACCGAGAATCAATTTCATGAGGTCTGGATTCTGACTGACAGCCGTGCTTCAGCTCAGCATCTTTCCAATTGGACATCTATTGGGGACCAGGCTAGCCTTAATATCCTAAATCTTCTTAATCGGGTTCCTTCTAGTCCTAGTGTACATTTTCAGCGGGTTCCATCTCACGTGGGAATTGATGGTAAGGAGAAGGCTGATTTCTCTTGGCCAGGACTGCACCTGAGGAAAGGGTAAGCCCTACTGGGACTCATACTTTTAGCGAATTAACCTCCCTTAAGAATATTGATTTAAATCAACTTGGATGAACTCCCCCTGGCCGTCCTTGGTACTTCGGAAGAAATCCTGGTGGTTCATTTAAGCTTGTGCCTAGGAAATATCAGACTGCCTTCTCGTGCTTTATGAGCGGCCATATAAAAGGACTCACTTTTCGTCAAGCACAAAAAATCTTCTCGGAGTGTTACTGGAGATATTTTGATCTCTCTCTCTCTCTCTGTGTTTGGTTTCTCCTGCCCATATCTTGGTTTGTTTCGGTTTTGCAACGGATGAGGTCCTCCAGTACCCAATTATGTTTTTAGACGTATTGGAGATTGTGTAGCATTGCTAGACAATATGCCTCAGGCTCCTTCTTTATGAGTACGGGTTACAATCTCGAGTCCTATATCTTTTCTTTTCCACGTTTACTGTCTTTGGTAAACATGGCTTCACGACCGGGTATCTAGTGATTTCTCTATTTTCGATCTTTTTTTCATTCATTCTTTTTTTTCTTTCCGTCTAGACCAAGATATTAAAACAAATGTTTGGCGCAGTATAGCGAAATCGCTCTTGCAATAACCAAGATCACTAATATCGCTAGACAATATGGGATTAGAAAACAACCACAACAACAATTTGACCATGGTTTTTAAATTACGATGTCCGTCTTCGATAGCCACCCCGTTGTGCTTCATAATACGATGTTAACTGCCACTCACTCTCTCACTCAATTCACCAGCTGTTATTGTTGTAAATTAGGGACCGGGTGGTCTGAGTAGGTGGGGCTTAGTTGACACCCCGCTCAGAACCCACGTGGTCTATCTCGATAGAAACCATATGTAACGGATTCTGTCTCAGTTGAAATCTTGAACTTGGCTTCAGCATAACGATTTGTGCTGTTGTTTACTCGTAATTCTTGGCTTCGGCGTACTAGATTGCCGTTGTTTACTAGGATCAATATCTTGAATACTAGAATTCTCTTTAGTTTCAGTCTAATTAATGTAATGGTTTAATTTGTTAAAGATTGTTAAGTTTATTGTTGAAAGTTATTGTTTCCAATAAATCCAGGAAAAGCCAAATTTCTAGGACTCTAGTATTATTTCCAGGACTCCAGATATTATTATTATTTTTATTATTATATTATTATTATGCTATAACACTACACACACGCAACCGGTATTCACCAAAGTTATAAATTGCTTTCAATGCTTGTAGAATATTTTAATCTTTGTCATATTTATTGATATTTTCGGATTCTGTCAATAACAGGGCCTCTTCTTATGATGATAATGAATGGTTTTCATTTCAGTTTAAAATATTGAAATTTATTTTTGAAAATCTGATTCATTTCACACATTTACTGTCATTTAATGTGCTAATGAGTTTAGCTCTCCTCGTAATGAACTGCCCTTCCAGATGAGGTTAACTTTTTTTTGTCATTAAAAGTCATGTCTTTGTTAATGGCTTATTCGTGTTCTTTCGTTTCTCTTAAACTTTTCTTTTACATTTCAAAGTATTTGGTATGCATGCGAAAACATTGGGTTTCGTTGGTTGTAATTACTTCGAAGAAATAGCACCGAAATAAGAGAAAAAAAGTATTTTATTTCATTAATGGCATCAGAGCGAAGTTTCAATTAACTGAGAGCAGTGTAAAATGAATTAATATTCCTTTTCAAAGATTTGCTCGTTTTCTTTCCTTTTATTTTGCAGTAATTTTATGTTTGTTTTTACTTTTTGATGGGACATCATTGGAATAGAAGACTAGGAAATTAAGCTACCATAGAGGGGGAAAAAGTCCACGATCACAAAGAAAAGCTGAAAAAAATTCTCTCTCTTTTTTTTTTTTTTTGTAAAGAAACTATTGGGGGTGGGGGAATGCACGTTCCACACATTGCGTATAATGTGTTTACTATGCAAATTTTTAAAATTGTAATTTACTTATTTATATGGAGGATTCTGTTTCAAAAATATTTTTTTTTAATGTTAGCAAAATTGTTAAATTCTAAAATGTGATTGGAGTAAAAAAATAATTACCGCATTATGTATCAAATGGTATAATAAGGGCTCTTTTTTTGCTTAATTTAACGCTTCGTTGGACGAAGGTTTTTAAGAAAATATGCTTTACTACGTTATATATATTTAGCATTTTTTATTATAAAATTTTATTTTTACGAAGAATATTAAATTCCATTTTTAGATAAAAAATATAATATTCAGATTGTATATAAATGAAAATTTAACGTAACATTTTATCTTAAAATAATTTAATGTATTTGTGTGTATTCTGAGTTTCTGAATGCTTTACTTATAATTACGTTTTTAATTTTCGAAATTTCTATTCAGCACTATTAAAAAGAAAACTCGTTTTTTGTGACAATTGTTTTATTAAATTATTTTAGGATGGAGAAGCAATGGCATGTACTGGGGCAGTTACAATTTTTTTTTCATTATAAATTTCCGCATAATTTTAATTTATAACAGAAAATTTATTTTGTATAAATTATTGTCAATATTTTCTTTCTTTTTGCTTTTATTCTAATTATTTCTCTTTTTTATTTAGCTTATTTTTATATCATATTCAAATTGGCGTAATTATTTTTGTTTTTCTAACTAATGGAGGTTTTCGAAGAATTAATTTTGAAATATTTTTCTCTCAAATAATTTACAATTATCATTAAAGTAAATAAATTAAGCTTTCTTTCTTGTTCCAGAATTGATTATTTTTGCGCATTGATTTATAATTGTCTTGATTGTTTTGATACATACGAATGAAATGGATGTTTCAGAATCGAGAATTTAGTTGTAAAGGGATAAAATAATGAATTTTTTTTCAAAAAACTGTAAAAAGGTGTTTTTTTTTAATGTTTTGCTTCGTTAGGAAAGATTTACATTAAGTACAATTCCTTATTATGGAAGACCTCGAATATATTTTAAATTTGGCTTGATTTTTCAATTCATATTATTAGCTCACACTGTCCCTATATATATATATATATTGGGTTATAGCGTGGCATTAGTGGGAGTGATGAATAATGTAGGAGTTGTGATTGATGTAGGAGAAATGAAAAATTGTTGAGAAATTGGAATACCGTTCATCGATTTAATTTATTAATAGAATGATTTGGGGTGAGTTTTTTTTTTTGATGATTTATGTAATCTGTTTTGATGTTAAGTATTTAATTTTTGAATATACTACACTCTTGTTTTGAATTTTCAAACTTTTAAGGTTTTTTCATTCTATACAACCATTTCAAGGATCGGTGCATATTCTTTGATTTTTTTTATGGTTGTTTTATTATGCACTAAGGTGTTTTTGCATTTTAACATTTTTATGTTATATCTTTCAGAATGCAATGGCGAATAGTTTAATTTTTTTAGGTATTGAAAAGAGAAATATTTTTTTAATTTTAAATTTTTTAAAAAAAAGTTTTTTTAAATTTTAAATTTTTGTGAATTTGGTTATTTCCAGATTAGTTTACCAAGTTGCAGTAGGGGGAAGGTTGGCGCCATCAAACTAGTTTAACCCCACTTATCGGTCCTAAGTCCGAGGTTGCACTTGGATATTTTATAATTTTTATCTTATACAATTTTAATTTCGCTTGAAAACGTTGATCTTCATTATTTTTATTCGCCATTGAATTTTTGAAATGAGATGTTGTACTCTAGGTTTAATATGATTTGAATATTTGATTGGTTATATTTGTGTGAGGTATTTTAAATATATTTAAATATATATATATATATATATATATATAATACATATATATAATACATATATATATATAATACATATATATATATATATATATATATAAATATATATAATACATATATATATATATAATACATATATATAGTCAAAATTTCTCTACAAGAGCGAGATGAATAAACATGATCAAAACTGAAAAGAACTAAAATTGCAAGACAACCAGACAATATATTTTAAAAGGATATATGAAAAATTAAAATAATAGAGTTGAACATAAAATAATTTTTATAAAAGTATGGATGCTACAGTATTATAAACATTGCTGACTTGGGACAGCTTATATATAAAATAATTTCTATAAAAGTGGTGTTGAACATGTTTTGTGGCCAGCCAACCTTCCCCCCTTCTGTTAATAATACTGAGCAAAAACCTATTAAAAATAATGGATAGAAAATCTAAATCCATCATGAGAAAAAGGGAACTAACCTTAAATTTGCATTCATAAATGCAGAACCCGCGCTAAATCTGAGTACAATAAACAAGTTATTGCCAGATTCTGGACCCAAATGCAAATTGAAAGCATAGAAATGGCTGAATAGTAGCACTCAGCAAAAGTATGAAAATAATAGAAATAATAAATTAAGAATTGTAAACATACTACCATTATGTGGCTGCATAGCGCCTATCTATGTTCGAATTATGATAAATGGAATTTAGGTCTTTTATAGATCTTTCTATTATGTAGCATATATATATATATATTGTTCAAATTTTCAATCGTTAACAAAATTCTTTCTATTCATCCATTCAAAGTAGGAATTAACTTAATTTTTTTATATTATTTGTTTATTATATAAATGCATTCTTTAAAAAAACTCTTAAACTCGTTGCCTGAAAACTCGTAATTTTAAATTTAGGTCAAGTGATGAGGGCGACACCTGAGTAGCACCTCACTCTCTAAATTTTCATATCACGCCAAGGTGAGGATTTTTAGCTTCGATAGATTTAACGTGCATCATTAGTTCCTAGAGTTCTCTAACTTGACCACTTGTTTACCACAACCAGAAATATTTTTCTAGATAAATATGGTAACACATTATTACATTAAACTAATTTTAGTCATTACATTAAACTAATTTTAGTACACCAGGACAAAATTTAATTTTTAAAACATTTCTCATCAAATTCTATTATTTTATTTTATATAAAAAGAATTTCCATGCTAACTTATAGGAGAATGATTTTTATGTTAAAAATTGAGCCTCCATTCCTTCTTGTATGCACCTTCTGGTGGTATCGTAAATAGATCACAAAGAATGATTTTTTTCGGAATTTGAATTCCTACTTTTAAAACTTCTAGACAGCATTGTTTCAATATTAAAATATTAAATTTCAGTATGAAATATTCAAATTTGAGTTTACATAACATTATTTATGACTCAATTATTTTAAGGGAAACATACCATAAAACTTTTTAAAAAACGATAAAAAGGGACTAGTTTTCATCATTTTACCCCATTTAACTACCGAATGTCCTTAGTAAATGAAAACTAAAATTAAGAAGTTTAAAGAATGAATTAGAAATATATGGGTGCTATTTTTCTTAATGTAATGTTTATTTAGTTTCATTTCCATTAGTTACATCTCTTTTACTTTAAAAATTTAATACTTGGAAGAACATAACGGTTTACAATGAAAACTTTTAAAATTTTAATGAAAATTTAAGTATTTATCATAACATAAGTTTTATATTTTAAACAACACAACTAGGTTATTTGTAATAAATCTTCCTTGTATAAATAGAATCTTAATTTTTATCTTCAATACACATTTATCAAATTTTCTTTAAAATTTATCTGTGTCAGAATAATCAAATTGTTTGGATTGCATTTTATTGCAAATTCGCTGTTTTAGAAGAAACAAAACTTGAAGTATTCTATTGCTTCAAAATATTTATGCAAAATATAAACATTATCAAGATATAAAAAGTTTTATTGCCTTGTATTTCTCGAAGTGCAAATCATACATAAAATATGGATCTCCAAGGTAAAGTAAGGAACATAACTATCTTATAGAATAAATCTCACTGTTTTTGCTAAAAATTTATTACATCAAGTAAGAAACTTTTATTAAATAAAGATTACGCAACACACACAACAAACACATTTAGTTTGAAAGTTATACATGCTTTTAAAATGATCATTATTATATTCGTATATGTATATTATTTACGATTTCCGCTTTACAATATTAACTTTATCTTAATTGCATTAATGTATCGTGTATAACAATATATTGGTGTTCAAAATAACGATAACTTTCTTATTTATTAAAATGGATTAATTATTAAAATAAAGGCAAAGATTATGCTTCAAAGATTTTTTCTTCATGCAGATTTTTAGAGTGTCCACACACACACACACACACACACACACACACACACACACACACACACACACACACACACACACACACACACACACACACACACACACACACACACACACACACACACACACACACACACACACACACACACATCCGTATGCTTGCATGTTCACTTTGCATTTTGTTCTTTACGCGAGTATTCGTAGAGGTGACAGGTATAATTACGAGATCAGGATTTTAAAAATAATTTATTCAGGATCAAAAACATGGTACTATCTGTTGTCGTTAGCGTAAAATATATTTGAATTAAAAATATTTAAAGAAAATATTTTGGACCCGATCTCGTAGATACGCATATCACTCGAACATAAAAACATCTATCCCTCTTCTCGTCACCTGCAGTTGTATATTTATAACATGTCCTCATTTGCATTTAAGGTGTTGCCAATCGCAGATGACTAAATGTCCACGGATCGGATTCGAGACTCGAATCTGAGATCACGGCATGGAAATTGGAAAAACATAAACAAATTTTTATAAACTATCCAACACATTTAAAGAAAAATGTTTTGTAAGCACGCGTACCAATTTCTGCCTTCATCCGTTCGCACATCTTTGTGGTATTAGTGTTGTTTTCTTACAAAATTAAGTGAAATTAAAACAGAGAACATCAATATTGGAATAAGGACCGATGAAAGACTTTCTATTCACTAATGAATCCAGATGCGACCAATCACTGATCAGGAGGGAACCAAGGACCCGTTATATGTCTTGTAACATCTGAGAAAGAGATCATTAAACCAGTAGAGGTTTAATGATCTGGGCAGCAATCATTTGGAAGAGCGCACAAACCTTCATGTCTTTTGACAGAGTTTCTGATTGCTTTGAAGTAAAGGGAGGGAATCTTTAAGCCCAACTTTCGTTTTTCTAGTTGACCCTATTTTATTTTTATGGATGGCAATGTTCGTCGATGTAAAGGCTTATCTGGTGGACGAGTTTCTTGAAAGTTAGGATTATCGCCAAATGAACTGACCTGCAGATCTCTGTATCTTAATCTCGTGGAGCATGTTTGTGATACTTTTAGGAGGGAAATTGCAATTTACCTTCCCCTCCCATGTGACCTGAAAACAGCGTTGCTAGCGGAGTATTACCGACTGGCATAAGAACTCACGGATGTCTTGTTCTCAGCGAATATTCATGTTCTGATAGTTGTATAAGTGTGAAAGAGGAAAGACCACATTTCTGTATAAATCTGTTGCTTAATTTTATTTTTTGATTGTCATACTCAAGATCATGCATGTGTACTATAGCTGTTCTACAGTATTTTTTCCTTTTTTTCGGCATTGTATCTATGTACTCAGTGGCGCACACAAAAAATTTCAAGAGGGGGCAGGGTCAAAAGTCCACCAGTCGTATTTTACCTCAATTACGATGCCAAATTCTTTTGATTTTGTCGATTTTGGGAACAAAGAAAGGTAAAAAATAAATTATTTAATTAATAATTAGCATTAATTAATAAAATGAATTGTTAATTACAAGTACTTAATTTTGCGTACGTATGAAGAATTCAAGGGGCATGGGTGGGAGGTTCAGACCCATGAACCCTTCCTCTCTCCTGTGTGCGTCACTGTATGTATCAAATTCCTAATTTCCTTAAAATCTGTAACTTCTGGAGGTAATAAACCAAAAGTAAAAATTCAATTTATTTGAACACCTTCGTAGAGACTACATTTATTTAAAAGTTGTACCCTCTCTCTTCTATGGTTACCATGGTAGACTAATGGTCATGGTCACGAATACGTGGCTGACGTGTCGTGAGTACGAGCTCTAGTGTCGGTGAAGACCAGTGGCGTAGCGGAGAGTATTAGGGCCTCCCTTCAAAGTCAGGTTTTGGGCCCCAAGCCCAAATACGTACCAGGAGTCAGTCTGACTTTAGGCCGTGGCTGCGGTAGCCAAGTGGTCTAGGCATCGGATCGTGACTATCGTGTCATGAGTTCGATCCCAGTACCACTGAAGACCCGCCGTGTAGGGGAGCGATGCACGTTAAATCTGTCGAGAGCTCAAACGTCCTCCCGTTGGTGTGGTGTGGTATTTAAGAGAGGGGGTGCCAGCTCAGGTGTCGTCCGCGTCACTTGACCATGGTTCAAAATTACGCGGACCGTCCCCAAAAGCCCTCGTGTAGCTGAACAGTGGGACGTTAATATTCACTCACTCACTCACTGACTTTGGGCCCCCTTGAATCCCTGCGCCCCCACAATGAGGGAGTTGTGGGGGTGTACGTTACGCCACTCCTGAAGATCCATTCACCATGTTTAGGGGCTGATGCACGTGAAGTCTGTAGTGATTCAAAGTCCTCCCGTTGGCGCATGTGGTAGTTCTGAGTGAGTTGCCTGCTCAGGTGTCGTTCTCGTTACTTAACCATGGTTCAAAGTTACGAGGTCTGTCGCCAATAGTTTTCGTTTTGCTGTATAGGGCGACGTTAATAAATTGAATGTAAGAGACCCAGTAGGACTCGTCCCCTTCTCAGCCGCAGTCCTGTCTAAGAAATCGGCTTTCTCATTACCATCAATCCCCACGTGGGATGGAACTCAATCTTCTTGGAAAAACTCCTCCTAGTCATCCTTGGTACTTCGGAAGAAATCCAGGAGGTTCATTCAAGCTTATGCCTGGGAAATACCAGACTGCCTTCTCGCGCTTTGTGAGCGGCCATATTAAAGCTTTCATTTTTCGTCAGGGTCACATTATATTTCTTGAGTGCCACTGGTGTTACTCCGAGCTGGTCTCTCCTGCTCACATCTTGACTTGTTTGGGTTTTAAAAAGGACGAGTTCCTTCTGGATTCTCTCTTCTGTTTTCAGAATTCCTTGAGTTTTTTTTTGATTCATGGAGATTGTTTTGTATGGATTAGAAACAACGTTAATAAATACTGTTCATTTTTTTTTTTTCATATTGCTTTATTTTAACCTATGTTTTTATATTTCTTTACATATTTTGAAACCAATTGTAAATATATTTTTCTTATTATTTTTGAAAATGTTCTTCCTTTGTTAATGTTATTGCTTTTACTGTTATATATCCCTTACATATCTCAAAACCTAAGGGAAAAGATTAAAAAAAATTACCTATTTTATATATAGCATGTTTTGCTTATTTATAAGATTGAGTTTGACATCTACGAACCTAGTAACATAATTTTTTGAACACGAGATTTTTTTAAAAATAATGTTTAAATTTAAATAATGTAAAAAAATTTTAAGTCAATTCCTACTTAGGTTAACAAAGAAAAATTTTACTTTAGTTACTTTTTATTAAATAGTTACAATTAATATAAATATGTATATACATATGTCAGAGTCACAATATTAAGTTACAAAATAGAAAGCGATTTTCCTTGCAATTTTCTATTTTCCTTTCTATATATGGTGTTGGACTATTTTTTTTTGTTTGTTGCTATTTATTCATAAAAAATTGAATTATTCTAATAAAATAGTATAGTAAAAAAAGAAATCACTGCTTCAGAAATTAAGCCGTATAAGGTGGGATTCGAACCCGTGGCCTTTGGATTACAAGTCCAAAGCGCTATCCATTGCGCTACAGGGACACAACGAACGAGTTTCCTTTCTATATATGGTGTTTGACTATTTTTGTTTGTTACTATTTATTCAATTTTAATTGAATTAATATTAGAAAAACTGTATTAACATCCAGTGTCATCCACTACAAGTTTAAAAAATATGTATTTGAGTTTGAATGGATGAATAGAAAGTATTTTATTAACGATTGAAAATTTGAACAAGATATATAAATGAATAAATATATATAGAGAGAAGAGTGAACTATATAATAGTAGGAATTGAAAAAAGTTATATTGTGTGTGTTTTTTACGTCTGAAACTTCTTCAGAATCATTTCGCATTGATTTTCTTTCCAATTATTTATTTGGAGCAACATTTTACGAACATAGACCAGACATAATAGATTTCATTCCATCTTCTTCCTTAAGACTACTAATATATTTTCGCATCTGAACTCGCCGAGACGATTTCTTTAGACATGTCTAATTAACTTCCGTTTCATACCGACATCTTAGATTTCTCTCGTTTCTTATACTAATTGCATTTCTGCTTCAGACTCGCAACAATAAGAAAACATTTCATTTATTTTTAGAGATAAAAGTGGATGTTTTACAAGGAGAATGAACTTATTTCAATAGAAAACGAAAGAAGCTTATCTAAGTACTCACATTTCCGTTAAACAACTGAAATTATTTTATTTTCGATTCTGCAATGTGGAACGTACTTCCGGCGTTGAATTACGACATGTGTTCATTTCCGCAAAAAATCCCTTTCAGATAAAGAACGTTTTACTGATAAGAGTATAATGAAAACAGATTCGAATACTTCGAGAGGAAAAATTGACAATTCGCTTAAATATCTTTGTGTATATCTCTTTATTGCTCTTTTTAATCATTTGCTTAAAAAGTTATGGTTACAAGATAAGTGTATACATAATTTTTTTGATGTGTTGAAATATATTATTCTAAAACTGACCTTTGTATTTATCATAGAATTACCTTTTTCAAGCATAAGTTTGTTTGGCTGGGAAATATTATGTAACATTTATTGGCTTTGTGAATTTAAGTTTTCAAAAAAGTTAGTAAATATGTACTTTTTTAGTATGATTACATTGTTAGCAAAAGATATTTTATTTGTTAAAAGTTGAAGATATCAGTTATGAATTTAAAAAATAAACAAACTGCCTATGAATATAACTAGGACATAATTTTCGTAAATTCTTAAATTTACGAAAATTATGTACATGTATTTATGTATTACTAGAAAGTTATGTGTATTACTTCGAAAATTATGTTAAAAAAGTACAAATTTATTTTTTTCTTAAATATTATAGGAAACAAAATATCTGTGTACCCATGTACTTATAACCACGCATTTAAATTAAAAGTAATATTCAGAAGGAAAAAAAACCGGAAATGCGAAATGTGGTCTTAAGTTACATTACCGGAAAGTTCCATTCCTTGTGCCCTGCCGGTGTTGCTAACTTTAGAATTACAACTGGACATGACTACCTTATGAAACGCCCCCGTACAGTTTCGGTTTAGTAGATTTCTCTACTTGCCCTTTTTTTGTAATGCTACAAACACATACGAAGACCATTTGGTCTTTTGTTCCGGACTCAGCGGCATAGCAGCAGCTGTTGCTGTTTCGTCATTGTAGCTTTTATTGTATTTCTGAATTGTATTGGCTGCCTGTCATAGACTGATGGCGGTCGTAATCTGGCGTAGAATATAAAAAAGGTTATATTTTCTGAGTAAAGTTGTTGAAACCCGGAGGTTGAAGGTGTAGTTTGAGACATCTAATAATCAGACATTGTTATAAAAATAATTACTTTTACTTCAGACTAATCAATTTATGATCAATTGAAGATAATAAACCGAGGAAGCAATCTAATACAGTTCCCTGACTTAAGCTTATAAGACAGTTAATTAAATACTTATCTGCTTTTGATTAGATAGTAGAGCGCTTTTCTCTGATCTCTTCTAGGTTTGCTATAGTTCAATTCAAATCTTCTTCGACGTTTTCGAAAAGCTATTCTTTCAATTCGCTTGAATGATTGCTTAAGGACTAACTCTAACGCACCCCATTGCCAAGGTTTAAATAGCACTAAAAATAGCATAGGATCATGTTCACTCTACGGAAGGTGGCTCAAAACCTGAGTTTTTGGGGAGGGGGGCTTATATTCTTCGTTACACCACTGGTTGCTGTGATAGCCGAGGGGTCAAGTTCATGAACTCATCATTATTTTCGAATTGTGTATCCGATTCATGGTGCAATTAAAAAATCCACTATGTGGAGCAACTGATGCATGATAAATTTGTCGATGCTCAAAGTCTTCATGTTCTTTTGGTGTGGGAATTCGGAGAATGGAGTGACTATGTTGAGGTAACCTCATCACTTGAGCCGAAAGGTCTGGTGTAAAAATAAGTGGTTTAAAATCACGAGGTTTGTCTTCTAAAAGCCTTGTATTCCAAATTCGCTTTAAAAAAACTATCAATAAATCGAACAATCTTTGAGTAAAGAAACTTAAAATCTCTCTGTTATTGTATTACACAAGGGAAAGAAAATCGTTTTTCGTTTTTGAGATAAAGCGCTTGCTTTACTGCAGAAATATAATATTTTCATGTATACTTTTGCTATCATTACAAAAAGAACAAGATTAGCTTCTGGATTTTTTTCTTTTTCTATCTTGTATTTTGTATAATATGGAAAAATTTGATCGAACGTTTCAAAAATGCTTTTTTTTTCTTTTTTCGAAAGCGCGATTTTTGTTTCATTCAAAATAGATCGACGTGTATAATTTTTTTTTAAAAAAAAAAGCTGAGGATTTACGATTACAAATAAAAAATGAAATTTTATTTTCCAAAATAAAATAGGACTTTTTTTAAGGGCGATGCTTTTTTCCCCTCCGAAATATCTTTTTACGAAGAAGAAACACTTCTTATATGTAAGAATAACAGCTTTCGAAAGAATGTAAGCAAAAACACGATTTTTTTGAAGAACAGTCCTGCATATGTAACCTTAATAAGTAAGTTTGTAATTTTAGATGAAGTAGTGATACCTAATTTATTTTCTTCGTCTTATTTCCTCATTTATGTTTATTTACTTCTTGTATTTATTTATCATTTTTAACTATCTGTTTTTAGAGTTGAAAAATATCATATTCCTTCTTTTATAGTGCAGTTCGCTAAATAATTCTTTAAAAATTTAAGCAGTTTATTTAATTTCTTTTTATAACTGCCTCAAAGTATTTAGAATTATTTGGAAATTCTAAACTAAAAGATAAAGTTTTTTTAGATAATTATGTTAAACTCATTAATTTAAGAAATTTATGCAATCTTTAAATTCTTGATTTAAATAACTATACATGAACAAAAAATTATTATTATATTTCTGATTAACATTTATTTAAATGACATAACTTCAAACATTTCATTTGACATAAACAATGTGTATGTTTTCATTTACCATAAAATCCGGCGTATAGCGCGCATCCATACTTTAAAACCGGAATTTTTAATTTTTAGTATATTGCGATAACTCCCCCCCCCTTTTTTTTTTTTACAAAGGACAAGAAAGTGGTGTACAATGTAATGCGGATGGTTCCTGCTTCCATATTTGAAAACCGCATTTTACCTAATTTTCTATTTTTTTTGTTACCAAAATATCAATCAGACACAATAATCAAATTAAGATACGGAACTGATAGTAGAGTGCGGAGGTGAGATTCAATAACACCTGGATAATACTACGGACCCTCAACTGATTCTACAATAGCTTAAACACGCTCAATATAAACTACGTCGCACACTAATAAGCTAACTTCTAATTAAACGAGGCTCACGATACCTGTACTTTAATGAAGCGGATCCTACACTTGAATCTTGCAGGGAATCTTTATCTGGATTTAATCACTGTCGTTGGATCCACTCTCAGTAATCCTTTTCATGGACAAACTCCAAAATCTCTTAATAATTCCCCGTTCCTTCAATCTTCAACTGACAAACTAACTCGCCAACTCACTTGCCCACTCTTTGCTAACTCCAACTCACTAACTCGCGAAAACAGAATTTATACAATATACTTCATTTGCATAAGCACGCTTTCTTACTCGGTGAAAGTTGTTGAAATAAATGTTTTTCTAAAAGTGTCATGAAGGGATTAGTAGAACCGCGTATAGATCTGTCACAAATGCTTGTATGTTTTTAAATCATTTATTCGAAATATTATCCTAGGATTTTGAAAAAAAATAGTATTCTTTTAGAATCGGAACTTTTTAATTGCATCAGATGTGTGTGCCATTTCTTTCAAATAAACATATACCGATCTATGTAAAAGTTTAATTTTTCTTACGCTCATCTTTTTTTTTTGTTTTTTTGAAGCCATCATTTTTATACTCGGCGTATAACGGGCACTCCCAAATTTCGATTTCATTTTTGTGTTAAAAGTGCGCGTTATAAGCCGGATTTTACGACAGTCAAAAGAGCATTAAAAGTAAGAAACCCTATTTATTCCTATAATAGGGAATCCTCTTTATAATAATTAAGGAATGAATGCCAGTAATGTAGTAAAACTGTATGGCCTTACATTATTTAATATGTGAATTAATGATATTACAGTATAAATTCTTTCTCTTAATTAATTTTAAATGGAATACTTGAATACAATGTAACAATTGATGTTACAAAAATGATTTAAATTGTGTAATTTATCTCGCTTTATGTTAGATATTCTTTGGAAACAATTGCATCTTATTTATAAAAGAAAAACAGAAATTCAGAATGAGTGGATTTAAATTAAAACACGTCATTAGACTACAAGAAAACCTTATCGGAATCTTGAGTACATCTTTTAATGATTCATTGTATCGTTTTCTTTTCGGTAAGTGGTTCTGCTGAATTAGTAAAGTAAATTTGGCAATCATTCGTATTTAATGTAATTATTTTGACGTGTATACAGATTTAAAACAAATTGGATGCTATAATAAATAAAGATTTGCATGCTGGTACTCAGCTTTTCAATTGTATTTTTGTTATATTATTTGGAAAATGTGTGTTCTCGTCACTGACCATTACAAAACTTATTTTTAACATATTTTTATCTGATTACAGGCAATTTAGCTTATTTTAAACTCATCAGAGCTTAATGCACATGAGTGCATTGCAGTTAATTTTCTTTCTAATTAATCATAAGGTTAAGACCTTCATTTGGTATCCTTCATTAATTATGGACTGAATGCTTGAAGAGGGGCTAAATTGAGTTAATTTGTGTGCTTCTAGATTATGTGCTAGTAGTTGTTTGCCCTAATGTTGCTGTGGAGACAGTTTATTGAAACATTTATATTGTTGAAGAGGGGCGTGATTTCGCTCAAGTGTGGAATTTAGGAATAAAACATTAAATTTAATCTTGAGGAAACGTTTCGAATGTGTTCTCTGTTCATTTTAATGATATATGCTTGTGTAGTACTTAGTGCGTGGTCCCATTCCTGAGACTTAATACGAAAGTTTCTACGTCCATTTTAATACCTTAGAATAAATTAGAAACTTTGTGCTTCTTGTGATGTATGAACTTTAGTCATTGTGGAATATTTACCCGAGAAATACCTTGTTTGAAGAATTCTTTTAATAATTTAAAGAAATATGAACTGGTTGTTACTTGTTTCTGATAGTTATTATTACCACAATAATTTTATTTTTAATAAATTTGATTCTTTTATACTAAATTTATTCATTTTCTCACCTATTTTTAAAAATTTAAAATTTTAAATCTGGTAAATTTTTGAGATAAATTTTAAAATTTTATAAAGATAACTTCAATGTATACGAATTTTAAATTCGATTCATTTCTCTGATATAAATTTTTTTTGAAAGATTTTAAAATTAAAATAAATAGTGCGCATTTTTTTTTATTTTAGCAATTGTTAAATTTTCTTTAATTAAAATAAGAATTATTATTATTTTTAAAAAAGTTTTTATATTTTATCTTTTGTTTACTGTAATCGTCTTTATTAATGTCATTTAATAAATTCTTATTTATATAAACTCTAAAATTTTATAAAAATCCTATTAAATTTTGAAGTGTAGCTAATGGTTTTTTGAATCTTGTATGATAGATTACTACAATTTATTTTACAAAATATAAGTTATTCCAAAATTACAGCTTATTGAAAATAGTAAAGATTTTATTAAGTATGTAAAAAAAACTTCATTTCCCCCTCCCCCAAACTCTCAATAAAAACTCTTTTGACTCCAGATCAGAAGGTTGTGCATTCAAATCATGTTCGTGTTACTAAAGTGGAAATTGTGACTGATTCCAAATCTGAAGGTTATTATAAAATACTAAAAAGTTAAAACACTATCAAAAATCAACTAATAATTTATAGTTCTTGCACTTAAAAAATTATTACATAAAATACGTAATATCATCATGGAAGCTCGCCAACCGATTGATAAGTTGCTTTTTACTTTTTATTTCCGATCTTCATTCGTGGTTGTGGCGTATTGCTTCTTGTTTCCATACTTTGATAGAATCATTACAAACAAGAGGAAAGGATTTTGGAAATCTTTTTAACTCATTGGACACTAATGTTATAACAAAGAATCTTTTACAAATTTTAGATATAATTTTCTCTTATTTTAATATGCTTAATATTTTTTTATACTTTTATTATTTATTGATACTTTTATAATGCAAAACCTCTTTTGCTAAAATAGCGAGGGCTTCTGCACATTTAATGCAATTGAACCTGATCAGTGTAGTTTAGAAGTCAGGAGAGCGAAATACCAGCTGAGATGTCATCTCTCTGCTTTTCTGCCATAGTTTGAAATTACAAGGTTCCGCATTAACAACCATTATTAATTTAATATTATTCAAAAACTTTTCGTGCCTTCTATTTTTAGAGATGTTTAAAACTTGTTCTTTTAATAGTAGAATGCTCGGTCATTTTAACAAATGTTAAATAAATATAGCTTTTTTTAAACTGTTTGCAATTTTCATAGAAATTACTACATAATTAACGAAAGGAGGTATCGTTAATCATAGTACGTGTCATAATATTAATAAAATTTGTACTGTTTTAGACTCAAAATCTGTTTTACGTGTTTGAGCTGGTGCATAACTTTTCATTCGCCTATCTAATTTTGATTTGTAAAATTTTCGATTGTGTTTAACTAAAGAAGTTTTATAAAACTAGTTAAAAAGTACAATTTAGCATTTGATATATTGCTTGTAATTTTACAAAAAAATCTCTATAATAATTTCTGCTCACAAATGCTATCATAGTGAAGGATAATTGCATAATTTAATGAGGAAGTTTTATTTTATGAAATAATTTAAGATTGACTAAATGAAAATATTGCTATCCAAAACATCACAAACACATTAATAGTTTTTGTAATATGGTATAAAATATATTTGTTAATTATATACGGTAGATAAATATACTACATTAAAATAATATGGTATTACTGTTTTCTCTTCAAATATTTTGTATGAACCATATGTTACCATATGTATGTCACCCATATGTATGAAAGTATTTGACTTTTAGTTACTGTACGATCAATAAATATTTAGTAACAGCCAACAATTTCATTAATATTTAATTTTAGCCCTGTGATTTCTGTAACCTAGAACAGCAAGTTATTCCATACGTAGAACACAAAGAAACACATACACAGCTGCGAACGCAATGCATGTAATCCCTGGAGAGTTGTTCTGGATAGTAATGAAGCCACCATATATTAATGTAATCCACCGAAATGATGACAGTAATCGAGTTATGATGAGAAAGTTTGCAATCAGTCCAAAGGATGTATAGTTCGCTCCCTTAGGGAAAACATTCTTGTGATTCAATAAGAGATAGAGCATGTATATCCGGAGGTATACTTTTACGAATGTGTGCCCAGTATGATACAGAAAATATACTTTCCGTCGTTTTTACTTCGGAGAAGTTGCTTAGTGTTTGATTGCATTGATTTATCTACAAATATATGTTGGTGGAGAAACACAAAATTCTTGCTCTGGAATTATGTAATGGTATTTCGAATCCCGTTAACAGTCTTCATTTAGAACAGTTGTTCCAAACGTAGCGCCCATTGATCCTTTTTATAACAAAAATTTGACCATGAACTACCAAGTGAAAGAACTGTATTTCAATGCATAGTAGAATAATTACAAATTTAACTTGGATATCCTGAAAATGATGAATGGAAACAAAAATGATATTGATAAATATTTTTTACCAAGACTGTTTTAGAAATTAACAAAGGTATAACTTTGGTCAACAAATTTCTCTTCAAGATATCAATTGTATTTAAAAGTACTTATGTTACGTTCTTTATCTTAACAATAAAAATACTACTACTACTTTCGTTTCAAAATTAAAGAGAATTTGCTGCATTCAATTTCACATCTCGGGATGAGGCACAAAATAAAATTAAACTGTTGATTAGATACGTGACTCTTATGTTGTGCCATATTTTAGACAAGTTATTGCATGTAGTGGCGACATTACGTTTTTTTATACCTGCATAGACAGCCGCATTTGCCTTTGGCTCGACTTCCACCGTGTGACGCGTGTTATTTTATGCACCTATCTATAATACTTTCTCTAAAACGTTTAGGTTTTACTCTTATAGCGGTATCTACATAAGCCAGTAACAGCTTCCAGACAGTGGTGATCACTTTTGTCTAGTGGTCATGTTACTCGGCTTCGGATCCGAGAATCGGGTGGTCCGAAGTGGTTATGCTGACCTCGGACTCTCGATGTGCATAATCACTTCGAACCATCCGATTCTCGGATCCTCGATCAGCATAACCAATGGGTCACAAATATTTTGCCTTATATTAAACCTTTCGCAGACTCCCTAACGTATTCTACGCACCCCTAAATTAATTTTCATATGCCACGTATCCCTTCAGCAGTCACAAGGACCCCAGGGGTCCGTAGGAACAACTTTGGGAACCTGTGATCTAGAAAGATGAAAAAAAATAGGAAACATGCTAATGACCATTTAAGAAATATTCTACTCGGACATTAGTTATATAGTAAGAGCTGTAATAGAAGCCCATTGGCTGAATGGTTGTGTATCGCGCTTCCACACCACAGGTCCAGGGTTCAAATCCCGGGGTGGTCAACGTCGACTCAGCCTTTCATCCCTTCAGTGGGTCGATTAATGAGTACCAAGCTTCTTTGGGAATTGAACACTGGAGGTTTCGTGTCAAACTGACTACTTGTCTGAAATATCTGCTCATGCACCCCAGCGCCTAAGGTCACGTAAACTGAGATATGCACAGTAGGCCTTGGCCCTCATGGGCTGTTGCGCCACTGAGTTCAGTTCAGTAAGAGCTGTAATAAGTAGATGCATCTGTATGACAATTCTATCTAATTCTCTTGATGGGTTAAAATTAAGCTAAAGGCATTTAAAATTGTAAGAATTCTACAGCAAAACTAATATTTGACATTTTATTTTGATTAAAACTAAAATTTCTAATCTTGTTTTGTACTTGCGTGTGCTACCTTCTATAAACTGAATTATCGGAATATTATGAATTATTTGGAACTATGAGGAATAATATTTTTCTCCACTTCGCCAGTAATAAAGAACATTGTTAACTTTAAGTGTTCATTCTACTCACTAATCATATTCGGTCAATATCCTTACAGCTAAATTGGTTGCACTTTAAATTCTGTGGTCGCAGTTGCCGAGTGGTCATGGTCACGAACTCGTGGGTTCGAGTCCTGGTACCCTGAAGACTCGCCGTGTAGAGGGATTGATGCACGTTAGAACTTTCGTTTCTCAAAACGTGGCATGAAAATTTGGAAAGTGGGGACAAGCTCACATGTCGTCCTCCTCACTTGACAGCAATTCAAAATAACAAGCCTCATATTGGGTTGGAGTGAAAGTGCGACGTTAACCCCTTAACTGCCGCTGGCGTATATATATATATGTCTCCCTCAATGAGTGCGTTAACTTCCTCGGACGTATATATACGTCTTTCCGAAATAGATCTTTTCTTCGCTCTGCTATTAGTAAAACCATTCTAAAGGCTTTGAAATGCTTTAAAATGACCTTGGCAGTGTTTGCGAAGGATTTACAGATTTCAGAGAAGGATTTGCTTTATTTATGCTTTCTCCCCCCCCCCCCCCAAACACCGCTAACGTCGGCCTAAGTGAAAAACAGTGACACTGCGGAGCGAATCGGTTAACTTTTAATCGGCAGTTAAAGCATTAAAAAGTCAGACAATCAGAGGCGAAATTGTGATAACTAAATCTCACAACCTTGATCGTTTTATATGCAAGTGGTCTTGTTATCTGAAAGAAGGCTAATCCGCGAATAGTGCATCAGTGACTGAGGGTGATTGCCATCAGAAACCGTTATTAGTGCAATAATAGTTATTAGAGAGTGTTGATATCCTCTAAAAGTCTCAATGTTCTCACGTTGCATGAGTTAAATGGTAAAATGTCGACGAAAAAATATCTATGAAAACCCTTGCTGGTTTTCATAATGAATTCGGTAATTAAAAATGAACAAACGAAACCTCCAAAACTGTTATGTTGAATAATTCTGATTGTTGCATGTTCATTTTGTCATCGAAATGGCAACATGCCATTGTCTAAAAATTCCTGGATATCTCTAATATTATTTTAAATATACCGGAATTGTGATTCACTGAATTGGACTTTAAAAATACTTAAGAAAGAGAAAAATAAAAAGTGTGAGGTACCGGCGTAAATGTCATTACATCGTAAACATTAATATAAAAACGGAATAAAAAAAAACACAATTATCGTCAGCTAATCTTCGTTCACAATTACAAAATTTTCATTCACTGCTACCACACTGCTTTGTAATCCATTTTCCTAAATCTTATAAAATTAAAAAATGTGTTTGAGATATAAACACAGACTTCTCCTGTTAAATTTGCTTAAAAAATTACCAAGATATATATATAAATATATATATATTCCACTTAAAACTATCTTAAAACAATTATAACGTTTCGATGTGTAACTAAACATTTATATAAGAGGAGCGTTAATGCTCTATTCCGATGTTAATTATTCCACATTCACTGTTAAATATGTTACGATTCCTTGGTAATTTATATGCGTATTGAACTGTAACAATTTCGTAGTCATGTCTATTTACGTATTGTGTGAGATATCCGTATAGTTTAAACACCCGTAATTATATAATCTAGAATATATTTAATCATCAATAAATGAAACCCATTCAGTTTCATTAAATCAATACTGCTTGAATGTATTTGAATAAAGTTTATAAAAACATTTTTCTGTTAATTAATATTTGACAATTTTAAATTTCAACTCTAATTATGTGTATGTAATGTTTATTTAACTATATATTTGAGAAATAAAAGCGATTTAAATAGTAAGGTATATATGTCAATAAAGCCTTATATATATAAACACACAATTCATAAATATACACAAAATAGTTATAAACCTAAGATAACTAGTCAAGAAACAATTTTTAGTAATAAAGCCTCATATATATATATATATATATGAAACTTTTCTGCTGATCACAAGAATAAAAATAAACTATAAACTATTATCATATAAAAAACTAATTTAGTTATTCTACTGCTTTCGATGTAATTGAGTTAAATTTAATTGTAGAAATTTGAACGATGCTATGTGTGTTTCGGTATAAACATGACTTCTAAATTGTTAACTTTATTTAGTAATTCTACTAAATCTATGCTTATGAAATAGTTTATCATTTCTAAATTGAATATATATATGTATAATATAGAAAATTTGGGTGCTCTCTCGGCAAAATTAAATTCCTAAGTTCAATTTTCGTATCGTCAGAGCTCAGGTGCCTCCTTCTGGGAAGGAAACTGGGCGTCAAAATTACTTGCAGCAATTGGTGTCACCTATACCGTGCCGGACTAAAGAGTGATACCAGATCCTGGGCATGAAATAGGTCTGCAAAGGTAAAAAATACCAATACGCCGCCCATTGGGGGAAATATATAGAAATAATTTTATTAAGTAATTTTGATGTAATAATTATTTGCTTGTCAATATTTATTTCAATGCCATTTGTTCATTAATTTTATAAGGGTTTTTATAAAAACTATAATAGTTTATTTTATAATACTCTGATAAAAATAGTATAGTAATTGATAAAATTTAAATTTTATTTTTTACATTATTACTTTTGTTTATACAGTCGTCTCCCCCTAATTTAAGCCTTCGATAATACGAACCTCTCACGAATTCGAAGTGTATGCTGAGGCCCTAGAGAAACTCTTGATATTTCGAACTAAAACAATACGTTTGGGTACACTCAACATTTCGAAGTAAAATCTGTGACCGGTCAGAATACAACACGCGATAATACGGAGTGATGTAATAAAACTCTCGACAATTCACACGCTTCACTATCATAAAGAGTCCTGTATAAAACAGGTTGGAACTTACCTGTTTCGTGTTGTATTGCCTCTGCTTGTCTCCCTGTAACGTAACTCCTTTGATGACCATCGGGGTTGACTCCGATAATTCTGACAGAAGCTAAAGTGTCACTAAACAAACTACGCAACTTTTCCCTTCAAAATCATGTTGATGCGGACGTTTCTCAAGCTTCGTTTATTCTAGAAAAATCAACTGACGAAGTTAGATTGAATGCCATAAAACAAAAAACTAAAAAAATAAAGATAACAGATTTTTTCGTCAAAAAAAATATGTACAGTATGTATTCGTTTAATACTTGTTTTAATACATAAATATATTCTTTTAACGCAGGATTTTTAATCTCTATTTAATATTTATACTGTATAATATATATTTGATTTGGGTACAGTGTACAGGTTCGCATCGTTAAAGCTCAGGTGCCTCCCTCTAGAGAGGAAACGGGATGTGAAAATTACCTGTGGTGATTGGTATCCGCCTGTAGGGTACCGCACTAAAAGAAATACCAGCTTCTGGGGAATGTACTAGGTCTGCAATGGTAAAATACCAATCCACAGTCCATTAAAAATAAAAAAAATAATGCACTTTTTAAAAATACTTTAAAAAATACTCCCCCCTGCAAAGTCAGGTTTTTGGACCTCTAGCCGGATCTTACAAAGGGTACGAACTTGACACCAATCAGGCGTGGGGCCCTCTAGAGTCCTAAGCCACCCAGCGATGCGAGGTGTACGTTACGCCACTGTATGTAATGCATAAAATGGCAACACAAAAAGACTTAAAACAATTAAAGAAAAATTGTCTGTTTATTTCTTTATTTAACTTTAGAAGGCCGATAATTGCATATATAGTTCATCAAAAATTTACTCTTTGCGATAGTTTTCTAGCTTGCCTGATAATTCCACATAAAATTTGAACGCAAATTTAAAAATTTGATATAATTTTGCTTTGTGTTCGAAAATTATGTTACATATAATATCATTAAACTTATGTTATTATTGTTATTATTAAGAAATTTAAAATTATGTTCAAAGTAAAAATGGGAATATTTATATCGAAATCATAACATAATCTTCATAGCTTTGCATTCATTTAAAAATATTGGGATTAAGAATGTCCTTACAGTTAACAACTATTTCTAATTTGATAGTATATTTACATCTGAGCCTTATTACTTAAATAACTAACACGCATAAAAAATAGCCAGCATTAAACAACCATCCATTAATATCATTAAATCCACGCACAATCCTCAATTACTGAATTGCTGAGTGGGACCCTATTACTGTTAGCATGCTTCTGGAATTAAATCATACCTACCACATAATGAGGAAACTGAATTAGATATTGGACGGAGTGCGCGTCCCTGGCGTCCCTCCACGTTTGTAGAATCTTGCCATTTCCAGTGATCCACACGCCATAAAGGAATGAATTGGTCTCTCACACGCACTCACAGGAATTGCATTCCGTTCAGAAGAAGCGACAACTCATTTCTTTCACGTAGACGAAAACTGCCTGCTTCGTTTTTCGCATCACTTTCGAAACGTGACTGCTGAAGCATGGGTTTTTCGTGTTGTTATTTGACTTTTCACTGCTTCCTTTTTGTTGGTGAATAGGAAAGAAGAAATGTAAGTAAAAAAGGAGTGTTTGTTGGGCGATACAAAACGACGAGATAAAAATGAAATTTGGATTCTTTTTGCACTTTTTTTTCGGGGGGGGGGGGATATTTTAAGTGGGATAGCCTTTAAGCATTTTTTTTTTGTTGGAATATACGTTTCCTTTAAGATCGAAAGACGTTAATGTGCAGATTACGTAGCTAATCTGCACATTTACTGATTTGGTCCGTTAAAGTACGGAATCAAGAGTTTCCTCATTTAAATGAGGTAATCTTCACATTAGCGGTTTCCGTATCGCTTAATGTATTCCACTACCCTAAAATTGCTAATTTTGCCAAAAATTGACAAATTTGTTTGGGATTTTATTTTTTTTGTGCCATCTTATTAGCTTTATAAAAAGACCAAGTTTATTATTTTCCGTTCACTAGAACAAAAACTACGTGTGTTTTAGTAAAAGCGGATACCACACAAGATGTCATACTTTAAAATGCGTTTTACTCGAGAAATGTGGTTTTTTTTAAAATGCTCAACCGGGGAGGGGGGGGGGGCAGCAATTGCTAAAAAAGTTTTGAAACTAATTAACTGAAATTTTTTGTGTACATTCTGTGTAATAGTAGAAGTATTTTAACCCTCAAAGCTATCAATCATTGTTTTATTACAAAATTGATATTCCTGTATGTGAATATAATCACTGTTTTAAGCAATTTCATATAATAGCTAAGATAGTGCTGTAGTTTTTGTAAAAGTTAAAATATTTCTTATCCTGGAGGTCATTTCAAAGCAACTCATCAAAATTTAAAATTTGTTTATAAATTTTTTGTACAGAATGTAAACTTTTTGTACCCCGTTTGTGTAATTTTTTGTAAAGTTTACCAATTTTTTCCCCATTCTAGTAATAATAATTTCTATTCCTCTTCTTAATTTTAGCATATTTTTTCTTAAAATGTACTAAATAAACCTTGAAATCACAAAGAGAGAGAGAGAGTATCCGATAAAAAGCTCCTTGAAATAATTTATAATAAATTTAAACATGTTAAACCGTTTCTTTTGTATTATAGTTTTCGAATTGATTGCTGAATGATCCTATCAACTGAATTGTTGTTTGCTTGATTGTATTAACGTTATTCTTTAGATATTGAAAAATAAAGTAGCATTGCTTTAATTGAAAAAATATTTTAAACCTTTTGATTCTTTGTATTGTAGTTTTTCAGTCGATTTATGATTTATTCTATCAATCAATGAGTTGATAATTCGATTGTATTAACTTTATTCTTTAGATATCAAAAATAATAAATAAGATTTAATTCATACGTACAGAAACGTTTCTGTTGTTCCAACAAAAATCTTATTTTCACTTTAATGAGTGTTTAGTAGATTATGTGCAGATTATCTAGGTAATCAGCAAATTACCTTAGTAATGTAAGAAATGAAACAATTCTCTGCACTTTAGTGGATCACCTAGTTAATGTGCAGATTATCTAGGTGATTTGCACATTGTGTGTGACTGATTTCTGCACTTAAGCGGTAACATTTATAAAAAGTATATTTTGCTCTAGTCGTTGCTGGAATTTATAGAATATTTAATTATCGTATTTAGCTATTTTGGAAATTATACGTTAAAAGTAAATAATTTGATTAAAAATTCTTTTTTTTCTGTTATTCAGTTTCCGTGAACAAATTAAGTTATATTTTTTCAGTTGTATTATTTTCGTCATATTTTTAATACTTTACTTGCGAGCTTTACATTATTTTTCTAATTTTTTTTTTATTTTCTTTGTTTTGTTATGTGAATTATTTGTAAATCGTGTATGTTTGTTAAATTTGTATTGGAATTCTTTATCTTTTGTGGTCCATTCTAATAGAACGGTTTCGTATAAAGAATAAGTATTTAAATTTACTATCTTACATTATTAAAGGAAATATATTATAGAATTAGTATGTATATATCTTAAATATAATATTTACATTACTTCTTTATTGCTTTAATATATTGATGTTTCTCGGGAATTTGTGTATATATATATATTTTATATTCGGGAAGCATATATTTTTCGATTAAACTTGCTATTTATTAATTTAAAATTTCTAAAGAAATATGGATTCTTTATTGGCATAATTTTATATATTTTTTCATTGGAATTTGATTTATCAATGACAAATCAATCTTATGTTCTAAGATAGTTATTTTTATTATTCCGTATCAACGTATTTTTTTTTTTTTGATTTGTTGATTACAG